>CM062293.1:128610998-128861735 GCA_031216915.1 Pictodentalium vernedei | reverse complement strand
AATTGGCGATTTTTGAGAATAGCGCTGGCCGGTTTTTGGCCGTTACGTTGGGTAAAGGGTTAAATATTGATTCTTCTATTATGTTTTTTCACTGATTATCAGGGTGTAAACTCCACTCCAAGGGTGTTTTAGTTTTAAACCCCTCTATTCAAGGAGTGCAATCTCTCACCTATATAAATATATACAGTGGAACCCTGTTAATTGAATAGCCACTTTGTCAATGAAAATTACTCAATTAACAGGGATTGTGTCACATTCCTGTATTCTAGAGATAAACATTGCATTTATTCAATTATATCTTGTTTGACAGAGCTCCATGACATCTGTCAAACAAGATATAATAGATTAAATACCTGTATTGGATCTTCTGATGCCAAATAGGTCTATAATCAAAGGAAAATGGGGGAGGGTCAGGGTAATTTCTCAACATGTTACAAGATTTTTAATTCAATTAACAGGGAGTTTACTCTATGATCTATATTCAATTAACGGGTCAAATCTGTACTGGAGGTATGGTAAATGGTTTTGTGTTGGGATATTATATTCAATTAACAGGGTTATTCAGTTAAGAGATATCCAATTAAGTGGGTTCAACTGTATAACCTTCAGACTTGAAGCATAAAAGATGAAAAACAGAAATGTTGAAAATATTGTTAAGAACAGGTATAATTTTTCAAAGATATTATAGTCACTCGTTCTGCAGGATTTATAGATTTTGAAAATAATTTCCAGCCCTGAGACAGATGTGAGTCATCAAAACTGCACTAGAAAAAGAAACCTAAAATATTATATATATATTTGACAGAGCTTACAGAATGTGATTCAGCACGGTATAAGGGGGTATATTAATCTGAGCTTAAACATGGCAACATAACTTTATATGCAGAGATGGGTGATATTAAAAGTTTGAGTTTGGTATTGGTTTCAGTAATTTTTTACTGGCATATACCGTGGTAATGGTTTGGTATTCGGAATCAGACTTCACTGAAATTTGCTGAATGTACCAAAGGTGAATTCATATCAGGAAAAAAACAGAATAAGCCGTCCTTGTATCATTCTACCACAGTGCCATACAAGCCTGAAAATAATTTTCACTTCCAGACAAAATATCAGACACCAAATGAATCATATGTCTGTCATTTAAGAATGATATCTGACATTACAAAATGGAGTTTGAGTATTCGAAATAATGTGTTTTGGGTGTACATGTACCTTCATCTTAAAACTGCTCAGAATTCATCCAACCATATCTTGTTTCGCAGGGCTCAATGAGCCCTGCCAAACAAAGTATGATTGGTTTCATTCTGAATTGGAACTGAATTACCCTTTAGACATAATTTAGATACATGTATGGCTATATCAAATTTTATTCCTTCACATGCTGTTAATACTGATGAGCTGTACAGTCACTTTCTTCACACTTTCCAACTTGCCAGGACCAGAAATCACAATAACCATTAATTTTTGGCGTGCTAGTTATGCACATGATTTCCAGCATGCATGACGTTCTGATCACTGAACTTCATTGATAATTTTGGCATCAGACATTTTGACTGATGAATTTAAACCTCAGTCAGATGTGCTTTTTTGTACCTGACATTGTCCTTGTCTGACCACTTATTTTCTGATATGGGGCCATAAATGTCACTGCCAATGAGCTCAACATGTGCATTCTTCTGCCAACACAACTCATATCTACAGTAATTTTGTGACTTATTCCAAACATACCATGACATTCCAAGGCTTATTTCCAGCTTTTATGATCTCAGAACATTTGCTCTTAACATGCCATCATTTGGAGGTCCTGCTGACAATACACAAATCACCTGAACAAGTGATTTTTAGTCATGTCTTGGCTGCCTTCACAGGCAGCTAAGACGTGACTAGAAATCACTGTGGAGCAAATGGACATGTGCAAGTTGTAAAAGGAATTCAGGACAATTACCCAAACTCTTAATGGTCAACATAAGTGAAAAAAAAAAAAACAGTCACTTCTTTTATGAAAATGAACTCAATTATTATCAAGCCTCAACAAGGCTTAATAAGTAGCAAATGCAGGATAATTTGAAAATTCAGACCATTTTGGTATTCAATGATTGATTCAGATCAGGTTTTCAGTATCCACATGATATCTGTATTGGTTCGATTTTTTTGTATATTTCCCATCTCTGTTGGTATGGGTAGAATATTTGTCTCCAGAGCAATGTAAGTTAATATTGTTGGACATAAGGGGAAATTACTTACATAATTTGATGGTTGTATTCTTGTGAAAGATTCATCCGCCATTCTCCTAGCAACCAGGGTTTCTGGTTCTTCACATGATTCAAATGTATCTTTACTGTCAGATTTGGCTGCCATTTTTCATCTGGATTTACAAAGAGATATAACACTTGATCACAATTTCCATATTAATTTTCAATTTTTATTACCACAATAAAACCTACATCAGGATCAAAAACTACCCCAGCTGAATTTTAAAGTTGGCAGGTTTTGATTTTTCAAATTCGGTTTCAGGAAAACAACTCTGGTTTGGTTTGGTTTGGTTTTCCTATGTGTTGACAACAGATAGTAAATAACACTTCAGACTCCTTGACTTGGAAAAACCTTCAACAGTCTATACAACACCAACCACCACGAAAAAAGCCATGTCTGTAAGTATCTCCAAATGGGTTAAGCCTAACTTCCCTTTCATCATTGTTAGAGGTTCTGGGGGAAGGGGGGGGGGGGGGGGGGGGGAGGGAGCTAGCAGTTACTAAACCTGTTGAGTCGGACAAATCTCATACAGTTAAAACTAGAAGTCCTGTCATGAAATGCGCACAAATAACATGTCGATCTGCGCGTTATGACCATAGTAAGGCTATCAAATTGTGTACATAGGGCCTGTGCACAAGCAATGTTTCAGCCAATGGACCTCCGGGTAACCCGGAAGTCCATTGACAGAAACATTGCCTGTGTTTGCTATGAGTAACCAGAAGAACCTGCCGTTCCTTTGCATGCCATTCGATATGGCAATTCCTACGCGCAATTAAGCCTAAATAAGCGCACAGTTTGTACATGTAACAGGACTTCTACTTTTAACTGTAAATCAAGTAACAAATGAATGAAGTTCATCTAATCTATGTTGTTCTGATTGTCACATTTTCTCCCTTACTGACTCATCCGGTGGACAAGTCAATAAGGGTGAAAAACAGAACATGACGTATTCACCTCTTTGCCAGGATAGACTAAATGACGAGAGTGCATACATGTAGTGGTCACTAGCCCAGTTCCCTCCCAGTGATATAGTTTGATCAGTTTATGCACAATCACCCTGAAACCATTTGACCATTTCTGCTGGGTCTTGTGATTCAGTTTTCCAGTTTGCCACAAAAACCAGAACCGAACTGGAAAACAAAAAAGTGCCCTTCCTAACTGGAATTCAGCTTGGATTGTGACAAACATTTGTAACATTTGTATGATTTCAGAAAAATGGCCTGGGTTGACAACTAATGTACCATGAATTGATGCCTGTCATACTGATTTGGAAGGCTGTTTTTTTTTATTATAGTCATTTCAAATTCGTAACATAATTCCACCAGTCACCACGCAACCCATATTTTGTTTGGGTAAAAAGCTGCCACCAAGGTACAGTATATGTCTGGGTATAAGTGATCCATTGTTTAAGTCAGGCTCTGCCAATGTACATGTATCTCCTTTTGAGTAACACCAGCAGATTTCAGATGGAATGGTCAATGATTCAGTCTTTAAACCCTCATCATCTGCACTACATGTATGTTCTTTGACAAGATACTTAATCTTGATCGCCCAGTGGGGAGAACGGTGATGCCATGTACTAAAGGGTACTGAATGTTGATGGTACACTTGCCTGGAATCAATGCTAACCATTCTTGTGCCAGATTAGTATGCTGCAGAGTCTGGTAGTTTTTCACCACTGCTTGGTGGTTGTCTCGGGGTGCTATAGCTGGGAGGTTAGGTGAAAACACAACTCTATTTTGGTTACTGAAAACAACCAAAAATCACAACCGAGCATTTCCTGAAAAACAGCACTCTGGGTTATCGGAGAGTCATGAGGGCGAAGTCTTCACTCCTTTAACAATAGCTGACAGATCTGTAATTCAAAGCCCTGTGTGTAAATACTTCCTGCAAACTGATGCACCTACCCCAGAATGTGCAATAAAGTGTAACTGCCTTTTTCATGATTTTTTGGTCAAGTTGTTTCTTTACATGCACGGATTCAGAGAGGGAATGGTTTGACCTTTGGCTTCAGGAGTAGGAAATTTTTCTCATCATTGGTGAAGCATAATTTTTTTACCCAGTTTAATTTGATTTGGAACATTCTGAGAATAGATGCCCCAACCATGAAACAGTACAACAGAATAAAAAGCAGTGTTAGTGACTATTCAAAATTTCATCTGTTGTGAAACAATTCATCCACAGTGTATTGATTTTCTGTCAAATCATTTTCAGCATCTCACAGAAGCAAAACTGAATTAGATCTAATGTGTACAAACTGTAACCAAATTTTCTTCTGTTAAGCCAGAGTAGGTTGTGCATCGAGTGGAGAAATGAGGGAAAAAATGAAATAATATTGGAACTGGATAAATAAATGTATATTGTTTCATTCCTTTCATACATTTTGTTCATAAAGAAACATTATTTAAATGAAGGTGAAATTTTAAACAAGAGGCCCCACGGGGCCTGAAGCGCTCATCTTGAACAGAACACAATATATATATATACAATAACATAATATAGAGCGAGCTAACCATATAGGTACATGCAAATAAATTAATACATTTTTTTGTAACTCTCAGTTGCATTCGCAAAAGAAAACTGATTCTGGTGATCGCAGTTGTAAAACATACTAATTCCAAAGACCGATATTAAAAAACAAACAAAACAAGGTGCAACAACAGTGGTATCCCTCAAGAAGTGGTTTCTAAAAAAGGGGAATTCTAAGTTGAAACAAGAGGCCCCACGGGGCCTCAAGCACTCATCTTGAACAGAACACAATATAAACAGAGTCCAAGAATGAATCTACATTAATCAATCCATCTCCATAGGCTACACTGTCAATCCTTGAGTCCCTCAAGAGTGACAAAAATAATCCGGGCATCATGCTTTTTCTTCAGTTGATCATAATGTAAAATGTAGATCTCCCCTATGAAGCCCCTCGATACAACCTATGTGGATTAATCTTAGTTACACACCTCTAGAGGGTACTGCATACAAAATTTTTAAATCTTCAGCAAAATGGCCAATTCCAGCAACCCATATGGAGCCCAAATATTAACCCAGGCTCTCGATTTGAACACAGTTGAATCTGACCTCCCTTAAGATGTTGCGTACCAAATATGAAAGCATTCTGACTGTTGGATCTGAAGAAGAGAAATTTCAAAGAAATTTCTTCATATTGTTAAGTTAAAATTTGGGCTACCATAGCGAGCCCAAATATTACCCTATGGATCTGATTTGAACAAACTTGAATCTGAATCTGACCCCACCCCCCCCCCCCTAGAGATGTTGTATACCAAATATGAGAGCATTCTGACTAGTGGATCTGAAGAAGAAGATTTTTGAAGAAATTCCCTCATATTGTACTAAGTTAAATTTCAGGTTCCCATATGGATCCCAAATATTAACCCAGGCACTTGAATTGAACAAACTGGAATCTGACCCACCTAGAGATGGTGTATACCAAATATGAAAGCATTCCGACTGGTGGATCTGAAGAAGAAGATTTTTAAAGAAATTTCCTCATATCGCACTAAGTAGAAATTTGGGCTACCATAGCGAGCCCAAATATATACCTAGGGATCTGATTTGAACAAACTTGAATCAGATGTTGCATACCAAATATGAAAGCATTCTGACTGGTGGATCTGAAGAAGAAGATTTTTAAAAATTATCCCCCATATTGAACAAAGTTGAAATTTGGGGTTCAATTCCTCTGGTCCTAAGGATACTTCATACCAAATAACAGCTCTCTGTTCTGTGTGGTTTTGGAAATATGGGCATTTGAAAATATTTCTATTTTTAGCTCCCAGGGTTCCCATGGGGATGCGGAAATTTTTTTTTTTGCATGTGTCAAGTACTTATGACCCAATAATACCACATACCAAATTTGGTTCAAACAGACCATCGGTTCAGAAAATAGAAATAGTGTTGACGGACGACGGACGAACGATGGACAGAGAGCAATTTATTTATTTATTGGTGTTTAATGTCACATATTTCTGCACAATGGCTAATCATGACCTCGACAGTTTTACAGGTGGAGGAAGCCGGAGTACCAGGAGAGAACCACCAAGCAACAGCGAGCAACTGCCAGCTCCCCTAACATACTAACTCCACACAAGCAGGGTTAGCATTGGTTGAAGACAGTGCACCATCAATGTGCACTACGCCTTAGTACACAACGTCACCATGCCCCCACGTGGGCAGTGGGGGGGGGGGGGGGGTGAAGTGTCTTGCCCAAGGACACAATGCAGTTGCCACAGGTGGGATTCGAACCGAGGACCTCTTGGCTTGCAGCCTGCACCTCTACCTCCTGAGCCCCCCCCCCCCCCCGACAGAGAGCAATGAGATTAGCTCAGCTTGACTTTGTCAAGATGAGCTAAAAATTGTTTGTTCATGGCATCAATAAAAATCTTTGGAACTCCCTGCTGTAGACCTGCAGTCTTGAGAGGGTTAAATTAAAGACATGCACACAGGAATCAGATAAATGTTTTCCAGCAAAGAAAGGGTTCATTCAACATGAAATAACTTATACGTGCACAGTAGAGGAGAGTCCATCATGAGAGAAAAAAATCTTTGGAAAAAAAACACACTGAAGTCATGAGAGGGTTAAATTAAAGATATTCAGACAGGAATCAGATCATCTACAGGTTTTTTGTTTGTTCATGGCATCAATAAAAATCTTTGGAACCCACACTGCAGTCTTGATAGGGTTAAATTAAAGACTTGCATACAGGTATCAGATGTTTTCCAGCATTGAAATGGTTCATTCAACATAAATAAAAATCGCGACACCGACGCCGTAGCTGCGACGGGTGGTGCAATCTCACAAAATTCTAAGTTCATCAAGGGCCATAACTCCAAGAAAAATATTTGGAACAACACATGCATTGAACAGTGGCTAGACATCAATAAGATACACTTACATGCCAAATATAAAGTCATTCCATCAAGTATTTCAAAAGTTATTGAGTTTTGAAACTCGTTGGTCAGACAGACAGACCGACAGACCTACAGACTGACCGACAGACCGACATTGCCACTTATTGAGCTACTAGTAGCAGCTAAAAATCTTTCTAAAACAAACGAAAGTCCCACTGAATTGACAGATTGGAACAGATTGCAATAACAAGATAAAATGTTCATAACAGAATTTTTGTTAATTTAAGAACAACATGTCAATCAAAAAGTTCTGTGAATGAAAAATCCTCCAGGATAAGACTACTGCAAAAATGCTGACTCATCATTTTTTCAATACCCTCTACTGGGCACCCTCCTTGAACTGGTGACCTTTTTTTAACAAATCCCTTCTTCCGGGTCTAAGGATTTTTCATACCAAATACCAGTTCTCTGTTCCTTCTAGTTTGGGATATATGGGCTTTTGAATTTACGACTGCACCCCCCCCCCCCCCCCTCCCCAAATTCATCAAACTATAAGTCGAGTTTGACTTCGTCACTACTCGACTAAAAATGTGAACAGGCTCTGACTAACAGACTTCCACACATGTGATGGCAGTAGCTTATCTTGACTTTGTAAAGTTAAGCTAATGATGGGATTCAAGTCATCTATTTTCACTCAGACACCCAGACATTCAACCACAGAGCTTATACAGTAATGCCAGCATGGACTGGTCACTTTCCACAAGTGGGCAATATTTCCACAGACGCAATAATATTTGATTCCAAACAATAATTATAGGAATAATCATCAAAAATTTAATTAATGAAGCACTGGGTACAACCCGATGCTTCAATAACAAAAATTTTGTTGATGATGATGGTTATTACATGTACCTGATAAATGCATGCATGGACATCACTGCCCACACATGGATTAAGACCAGTCCAAGGCGACTGTACTGTATTGTAATGAATAAAACAGATAAGTGTGGATAAAAGTGAAATATATTTAATAAGACATTTTCATTAAATGCATTTCACTTCTGTCCATATTTTCTGTTTTATAAGATAGAGCTTGAAGGCTGGTGAAGTGACTATGTGTTGTAGAGGATAACAGTACTCTCAAATTCTAAATTAGGGAGATGACGCACATAAGCTCAAAGCTTCCTGTCAAATCCCTCCTTCAATTAGCAATTTGTTTAGTGTTAAATATATGTTATATATATGCGGTGTCTTGTACTGTTACTTTTTTGTTGTTGTTCAGTTTTGTAACATATAGCATTTTCTTTGAATAAATATTGTTTAAACTAAATTCTAAATTTTTTAAGAACTGAACAGATTCTCGCAGAGGGAGTTCTCGAGAAATCAAAGTCATTAGGACAAACTTCAAGTTTTCACTCAACAGTCCCGAAGTGAGTGGAAGTTTATTTTGATAGTAAGTATCCCGAAGTATCTAAGATTGGCAGTAAAAATGTTAATTGGTTGGTAGGGAATAAACAGGTAACAAGGTTGTATAAACACATTTATTTATTTATTGGTGTTTGAGGTCATATATTTCTGCACAACATGGAGATAAAGTCAACAAACAAGGATGTATAAACATATTTATTAATTTATTTATTGGTGTTTAAGGTCACATATTTCTGCATAACATGGAGATAAAGTCACATGTAATCAATTGTTTGTATCCAAGTCGCCCATTTGAGGGTACTTCTAGTCCAAGGGCTGGGGACTGGGTCATATTTTACCAGTAAAACAAAGCTTGCTTACCACAGTAAACTAGCACAGCCTTACTTCCCGGGGTTCCCACGAGGAGAAATCTAAACCTAAAAATTTAGTAAATACGGATATACTTTATAAATACATGTAGAAATAGTGTAAAATAGTGACTCTGAGACTAATTTACTTTGAAAATATTGAACAAAGTAATAAAATGAAAGTGGCAATGACACTGCAGCTTAACTTGTGTGTTGTGGTTGATGAAAAGGATAATGTTCAATATTTTGAAAGGATTATGAAATAAGACAAGAATTGTGATAATTGGGAATATGTTCATATCTGTTCCCGGTATGCTATGTTTTTGATAAAAATAATATGAAGTATACACTGTACTAAAGGGCTGAGGGGTGGGTTAATGTGACCTCACAGTTAATGTATGTGGCCCTCACAGTTAACGTATATCAACGAAAGTTACCAAGTTACAGTGAAATTATTCCAAAACAAGTCACCCTATCAAGTTACATTGAAATCCCTTCATAAATATGGCCTGTAGACTGTGCTAAAGGTCTTCGGGCCCCTGTAGCTGTCAGTTTCCCAATTGCGTCCAAAGGGGACGTTCTCATCTAGACATTATATAAAGTCAACCTACCAAGTTACAATGAAATCCCTTCATAAATATGACCTGTAGACTGTGCTAAAGGTTTTGGGGCTTTAGGCTCGGGCAGCCATCATGGTTGAATGATCAAAACCAAAAGGGGACATTCTCATCTGGGCATCATCTGGAGTGATCCTACGAAGTTACAATAAAATTCCTTCATAAATATCACCTGTACACTGTGTTAAAGGTTTTCGGGCTTCAGGCCTCTGTAGCCGTCACAGTTGCCTAATGGTGTCCAAAAGGGGCTGCTCTCATCTAGACATTATATGAAGTCAACCTACCAAGTTACAATGAAATCCCTTCATAAATATGACCTGAAGACTGTGCTAAAGGTTTTCGGGTTTCGGCTCGGGAAGCCATCATGGTTGAATGATCGCAACCAAAAGGGGACATTCTCATCTGGACATCATCTGGAGTGAACCTACGAAGTTACAATGAAATCCCTTCATAAATATGACCTGTAGACTGTGCTGAAGATGTTCGGGCTTCGGGCACCTGTAGCCATCACAGTTGACCAATCATGACCAAAAGGGAATGTCATAATCTAGGCATTATATGGAGTCAACCTAACAAGTTACAATGAAATCCTTCCATAAATACGACCTATAGACTATGCTAAAGGTTTTTGGGCTCGGGCAGCCATCAAGGCTGAATGATCGCGACCAAAAGGGGACGTTCTCATCTAGACATTAGTTTATTTGGAGTCATCCTACCAAGCTACAATGAAATACCTTCATAAGTATGACCTGTAGACTGTTCTAAAGGTTTTCGGGCCCCTGTAGCTGTCACAGTTGCCCAATCACGTCCAAAAGGGGACATTCTCATCTAGACATTATATGAAGTCAAACCTACCAAGTTACAATGAAACCCCTTCATAAATATGACCTGTAGATTGGGCTAAAGGTATTAGGGCTTTGGGCTCGGGCAGAAATAATGGTTGAATGATCGCAACCAAAAGGGGACATTCTCATCTGGGCATCATCTGGAGTGATCCTACAAAGTTACAATGAAATCCCTTCATAAATATGACCTGTAGACTGTGCTCAAGATTTTCGGGCTTCGGGCACCTGTGGCCATCACAGTTGACCAATCATGACCAAAAGGGGATGTCATCATCTAGGCATTATATGGAGTCACCCTAACAAGTTGAACTGAAATCCGTCCATAACTACGACCTATAGACTATGCTAAAGGTCTTTGGGCTCGGGCAGCCATAAAGGCTGAATGATCGCGACCAAAAGGAGATGTTCTCATCCAGACATTATTTGGAGTCATCCTACAAAGCTACAATGAAATCCCTTCATAATTATGACCTGTAGACTGTTCTAAAGGTTTTCGGGCTTCGAGCCCCTGTAGCCGTCACAGTTGCCCAATCGTGTCCAAAAGGGGACGTTCTCATCTAGTCATTATATGAAGTCAACCTATCAAGTTACAATGAAATCCCTTCATAAATATGACCTGTAGACTGTGCTAAAGGTTTTTGGGCTCGGGCAGCCATCATGGTTGAATGATCGCAACCAAAAGGGGACATTCTCATCTGGTGTGATCCTACAAAGTTACAATGAAATCCCTTCATAAATATGACCTGTAGACTGTGCTCAAGGTTTTTCGAGCACCTGTAGCCATCACAGTTGACCAATCATGACCAAAAGGGGATGTCATCATCTAGGCATTATATGGTGTCAACCTAACAGGTTACAATGAAATCCTTCCATAAATTCTGTTACCTCCTTTGATGTGGCTCTCCAATGCTGACAGTATTCCAGTTAACATTGGAGAAACACATCAAGGGAGATAAAAAGTTGAATGAAAGTGTCAATGACACTGTAGCTTAACTTGTGTGTTGTGTTTGATGAAAAGGATAATGTTCAATGTTTATGAAAGGATTATGAAATAAGACAAGAATTGTGATAATTGGGAATATGTTAATTTCTGTTCCCTGTATGCTATGTTTTTGATAAAAATAATATGAGGTGTACACTGTACTAAAGAGCTGAGGGGTGGGTTAATATGACCTCTAAGTTAATGTATGTGGCCCTCACTGTTAACGTATATCAACGAAAGTTACCAAGTTACAGAGAAATTATTCCAAGACGAGTCATCCTATCAAGTTACATTGAAATCCCTTCATAAATATGGCCTGTAGACTGTGCTAAAGGTTTTCAGGCTTCGGGCCCCTGAAGCCATCAGTTTCCCAATTGCGTCCAAAGGGGACCGTCTCATCCAGACATTATATGAACTCTTAGTCAACATACCAAGTTACAATGAAATCCCTTCATAAATATGACCTGTAGACTGTGCAAATGGTATTTGGGCTTTGGGCTCGGGCAGCCATCATGGTTGAATGATCGCAACCAAAAGGGGACAATCTCATCTGGGCATCATCTGGAGTGATCCTACGAAGTTACAATGAAATCCCTTCAAAAATATGACCTGTAGACTGTGCTCAAGGTTTTCGGGCTTCGGGCACCTGTAGCCATCACAGTTGACTAATCACAACCAAAAGGGGATGTCATCATCTAGGCATTATATGGAGTCAAACTAACAGGTTACAATGAAATCCTTCCATAAATATGACCTATAGACTATGCTAAAGGTTGGGGGTTTTGGGCTCGGGCAGCCATCAAGGCTGAATGATCGTGACCAAAAGGGGACGTTCTCATCTAGACATTATTTGGAGTCATCCTGCCAAGGTACAATGAAATCTCTTCATAAATATCACCTTTAGACTGTGCTAAAGGTTTTCGGGCTTCAGGCCCCTGCAGTCGTCACAGTTGCCTAATGGTGTCCAAAAGGGGCTGTTCTCATCTAGACATTATATGAAGTCAACCTACCAGGTTACAATGAAATCCCTTCATAAATATGACCTGAAGACTGTGCTAAAGGTTTTCAGTCTGTGGGCTCGGGCAGCCATCATGGTTGAATGATCACAACCAAAGGGGAACATTCTCATCTGGAGTGATCCTACGAGGTTACAATGAAATCCCTTCATAAATATGACCTGTAGACTGTCCTCAAGATTTTCGGACTTCAGACACCTGTAGCCATCACAGTTGACCGATCACGACCAAAAGGGGATGTCATCATCTAGGCATAAAATGAAGTCAAACTAACAGGTTACAATGAAATCCTTCCATAAATATGACCTATAGACTATGCTAAAAGTTTTGGGGTCGGGCAGCCATCAAGGCTGAATGATCGCGACCAAAGGGGACGTTCTCATCTAGACATTATTTGGAGTCATCCTACCAAGGTACAATGAAATTCCTTCATAAATATCACCTGTAGACTGTTCTAAAGGTTTTCGGGCTTTGGGCCCCTGTAGCTGTCACAGTTGCCCAATCGTGTCCAAAAGGGGACGTTCTCATCTAGACATTATATGAAGTCAAACCTACCAAGTTACAATGAAATCCCTTCATAAATATGACCTGTAGACTGTGCTTAAGGCATTCGGGCTCGGGAAGCCATCATGGTTGAATGATCGCAACCAAAAGGGGACATTCTCATCTGGGTATCATCTGGAGTGATCCTACGAAGTTACAATGAAATCCCTTCATAAATATGACCTGTAGACTGTGCTCAAGATTTTCGGGCTTCGAGCAGCTGTAGCCATCACAGTTGACCAATCACGACCAAAAGGGGATGTCATCATCTAGGCATTATATGGAGTCAACCTACAATGAAATCCTTCCATAAATACGACCTATAGACTATGCTAAAGGTCTTTGGGCTCGGGCTGAATGATCACGACCAAAAGGGGATGTTCTCATCTAGACATTATTTGGAGTCATCCTACCAAGCTACAATGAAATCCCTTCATAATTATGACCTGTGGACTGTGCTAAAGGTATTCAGGCTTCGGGGCCCTGTAGCCGACACAGTTGCCCAATCGTATCCAAAAGGGGACGTTCTCATCTAGACATTATATGAAGTGAACCTACCAAGTTACAATGAAATCCCTTCATAAATATGACCTGTGGACTGTGCTAAAGGTTTTCAGGCTTCGTGTTCGGGCAGCCATCATGGTTGAATGATCGCAACCAAAGGGGACAATCTCATCTGGGCATCATCGGGAGTGATCCTACGAAGTTACAATGAAATCCCTTCATAAATATGACCTGTAGACTGTGTTCAAGGTTTTCGGGCTCCGGGCACCTGTAGCCATCACAGTTGACCAATCACGACCAAAAGGGGATGTCATCATCTAGGCTTTATATGGAGTCAACCTAACAGGTTACAATGAAATCCAACCATAAATATGACCGTTTGCCTATGCTAAAGGTTTTTGGGCTCGGGCACCCATCAAGGCTGAATGATCGCGATCAAAATGGGACGTTCTCATCTAGACATTATTTGGAGTCATCCTACCAAGTTACAATGAAATCCCTTCATAAATATGACCTGTAGACTGTGCTAAACGTTTTCGGGCTTTGGGCCCCTGTAGCCGTCACAGTTGCCCAATCACGTCCAAAAGGGGACTTTCTCATCTAGACATTATATGAAGCCAACCCACCAAGTTACAATGAAATTCCTCAATAAATATGACCTGTAGACTGTGCTAAAGGTTTTCAGGTTTTGGGCTCGTGCAGTCGTCACGGCTGGCAGATCATGCCCAAATGGGGAAATTCTCATCTAGACATCATAAGGAGTCATCCTATCAAGTTACAATGTAATCCCTCCATATTAAACATGACCTGCAGACTGTGCTAAAAGTTTTTGGGTTTCAAGTTTGGGCAGCCATCACGGTTGACAGATCATGCCCAAAAGGGGACGTTCTCATCTAGGCATTATACAGAGGCATCCTACCAAGTTACAATGAAATCCCTTCATAAATACGACCTGTAGACTGTGCTAATGGTTTTCAGGTTTTGGGCTCGGGCAGCTATACCGGTTAACCGATCGCGACCAAAAGGGGACGTTCTCATCTCGACTTGACCCCAAACCTGCATATGAAATTTTGTGACGATCAGACAAGAACTGTGGGGTGTAGCCCGTGCTAAAGGAAAATGTGAACAGACTAACAGACTTCCGCACGCGTGATGGCAATAACTTATCTTGACTTTGTCAAGTTAAGCTAAAAATGAACATTACATGTCCATTCTATCGTGTTATGTGCCTTCTATCTGTAGACCACGCACACACACAAGTTCACAACACATGTTTTAAATCAAAGTTATTATTAAACTAAGACTTGAAGTATAAGTGCTCAGTATTTTTCTGGTTAATTCGATCTATTGCACCCATACATGAAACCATATTAACAGTATTTACCAGAATAAACACAACATTCACAAGAGAATAATATTGTGATTATATTGTTGATCATGACCTTCTTTCCACCAAACCGTGATTATTATTATGGCTAATATGGTTCAACACTACTTTTATTTATTATTTATTTATTTATTGGTGTTTAAGGTCACATACTTATGCACAATGGCTAATCGTGACCGTGAGTCTGTGACAGTTTTACAGGTAGAGGAAGCCAGAGTACCTATTCTTTTAAACACTGTTCATGCCATATTCAGTCTTAATTGCCAATAAGAATAAAAACCAGGGTTTATAATCAAATATGTGATAACAATTGGGAAATTTGGATACCAAATTGGGAAAAAACTTATCATTTTTCACATTGCGAAAAGCTGAATTTCAGACCATGTGTATCCCAAAGTAGACCCCTGACCTTTATGTCATCACATGTGTCAATCAATACATATGTATTTGAAACAGTTTAACAAAGTTTGCATTTTCTGATATTGTATTGATACATCATTTTTTGTAGTTAAGATATATGATATGGTTTAGACCAATGTCCATCTGATATGAACGACTTGTCACAGGTAATATCTTTTCTATCCACATACCAGACATTGACAATAATTAATCTATCTGCAAAAGGAGGACAGATTAACATTCTGAGGCTTGCTCTCCTATAGTATTCCCACTAGCACTGGCACCCTCTCTCACTCCACAGCTCAAAAAGCCTTTAAATTACACCTTTCCATTCCAGTGATCCCCTACTTCCCTGCAAACTTCAACTTCACTCTCATCAAATGGACACTTCTCACCCATGGGCTTAATGGAGAAGTAGAGGGAGTGGACAACCCACCCTGATTAGTTTTTTACAGTCAGGACATTTTTTTCTGATTTTGAAACTTGGTTGTCGATCTGCTCTTATTAGTAAGAGACTAGATGTGATTCCAGGTACCTGGATTTATGTGACGTACACAGTCAGTTATACAAAACAAGACCTTGGGTACCTCACACCGTACCTGACCTATTTGGTCATGACTACTACATGTCTTTATTTATCCACATTGTGACAAATACATTTCCCTGAACTCTGGAGAGCATTAACTATAGTCCCAGCTGATAAATTTTATCATTTCATTAGTGCTGAAACGGTTGGCCCATTTTTGTAACCAAATAACTGTCGGGCATAACCGGATATCCATTAATTTCAACTGCTGGTATTATTGCACTGTCTACGATGCAAAATCAGTAAAGAATGGAGAGAAAACAGTTAAAAACACTGCCACATGACTTCCACAAAAAATAAACAAACGAACACTATCAAGTGCCAATGAAGTGGCTTGAATTTGATGTGATCAGGGGGTGAATATGTACTCCGAATTTTCTGAGTATCTTTTTCTGTTCTCTGCTAACACAAATGTCACAAACAGTTCCACGTTTAAATTCAGCTATTCCTTGCAATGAAATTCTGGTAGGAATATGTTGCGTGTAATGAAAGGGGTGTGTTAAGATATATATGCCCCACTACCCAAGAGCCCCTCGTCTGACACTGACCAGATGACATACGTTCATACTCTTACACAGTTCAATAAAACATAACATGTTTTTTCTGATACACGTTGGTAAAGTACCAAAAAGTCAATTTATTTTGGAAGCACCATTACTCGCACTAAGGGATTTTTTCAGCATTATAATCTGCAATTAACAACACCTCACCAAAAGAGAAGAATGTCAAATTTGTCTATAGAAGATTATGTTACATTGACAGGCACATGGTCACTGCTGCCCACCCAGAGAACAACAGTTCACTCGACTGTTGGCAGTTTGTTACAATCATTTATTCGTGACTTGACAGACCAAGCAACCAAAATAACTGTTCATTGAACATTCCAACACCAGGCCTTAAAATCTGTCTCGATTTACGAGAATCAGTTTCGATTCTCGCGAGCGCCTGATGCGAGAATCAGTTTTCAGTTCTTAAAATATTTTCAATTTGAGAGTACTGTTATTCCTATGTGAGTGCAACATGTACATATGCCATAGTAAAAGGCAGACGTCATAGTTTTTTTTTTAACCCTTTACCCAATGCAGACAATATCAAAATTTATTATTTTAAATATAATTTTTTTAAATTTTTCAAACATTTTCAACAAAACCATACCATGTGACCCCTCATTGGAACGAGCTCGTTTCAACGAGGGGTCACATATGGTTTTGTTAAAAAAAATTTGAAAAATAATATTTTTACAACTACTGAATTTGCATATTACGCTGGCGGATGCGGCCGTTTCATTGGGTAAAGGGTTAAGAGAGTTTACCCTTTAAGGACCCAGTTTCCATTTTTGTCGAGTTTCTGACACATGTGCATGTAGAACACATGTTCCAACATACAGGCTTTTGATGGTCTGGCTGATGGAAATTACAGTATCTTGGGTGTGGTGTCTGGTGAAGTCTTGGTGCTATGTAGGCCGCCAAGCTTTCATTGGATACTACTACTAAGTGAAGTTTTGTTACCTTATTATGAGGGTGCAGAGACAGAGCATTCTCTTGGCTTTTTTAAAGCCACTTTTAGAATCTACGACAAGAATCAAATGAACATTTTGCACGAAATCAAAGTTGATTCTCATTGTTTCCCTTGCGAGAATCATTTGCGCGAATTGATTCTGATTCGCGTATGAATTCTAAGCCCTGCAACACCTTAACCCTTTCATGTTACATTGAGTACAAGTCATCATTGTAAATCAACAAATGTTTGGCAGCTTTGACAATGCTTGCATCAGAAAAAGAATTCTAATGACTCGCAGTCCAATTGTACTTATCTTCCCTGACGCTATTCCGAACATTATAGGTATAGCGGTTATCTGGTTGACAGCTTTTCCAACTGGTTATCCTAATGACTGGTTGCAAACCGGTTATCCAGCTAACCATTTCAGCACCAAAGCACCCTTTCTTTAGTCCCAGCTGATAAATTTTATAATTTCATTAGTGCTGAAACGGTGGAGATTCCATTTCAGCAAAGGCCAAGTTTGTAAAATCTAATGGTTAAGTAACTGATAAATGTTTTTTCACTCAAAATATTTAATCTTTGTTTGGAACATGATGTCGAGTGGGAAAAAACATAAAAGTTGGTGGTAGGTTGTTTTTTAACATACAAAGTAGAGTCCCTTGTTCTACACCTTCACCGATCTATACCTGTGGTTCAATGTCTTCTACTTCACAGTTCGGTAAAGGTGTAGAATAGGGGACTTTTCGTTTTTTTTTTTTAAATAACGCTTTTCTCGCTATTTTTTCTCTGTTTTTTTAAAGTAAACTATATTTTGAACAAAATGACACAAAATCACATACTTTTATCATTTTTTTTCAAGAAATATTAATGCTTTTATTGCGACATCACCGTTGAACTCACTGCAATGGCTCCGTTCCATTATCGCTATCATAGGGGGAGAGTTTAGTAACTGAAATGTCGGCTGACAAGCCCTGCCCCCTCACTAAACTGACCCTAGATCAAATTTTAGGGTCAGTCTAGTGAGGACCAGGGTTAGCTTACCGATGAGCTCACCCTGGTCCTAACTGAACTGACCTTAAATCGAGGAACACGCACACAAGCGAACTGCACCTGCTAACACGCACACAAGCGAAGCGCACCTGCTATCATATAGAATGATTTCTCCTGTGACATCACTCATAACAACGAATGAAAACAACAGACGCTACAAAATTTTCAGCAGATGAAACAAATGGCAATTGAGAAACTCGCAATTCAACGGGATTTAAAATCTATTCTCTTACATGTTAAAACATGATAGAGGTACCTAATTTTGTGTCATTTTGTTCAAAATATAGTTTACTTTAAGAAAACAGGAAAAAATAGCGAGAAAATCGTTATTTGAAAAAAAACGAAAAGTCCCCTATTCTACACCTTTACTCACAGTTTCAACTTCCAGAGACTTTTTCAGAATTATTCTTCCCTTTCAGTTTCTTGGTGCCAAGTGGCTGCCCAAAACGCAATATCACATACATTCGTTGTAAGTTTGGGATCAATATTTAATAATTCAAATATCACATATATTAGTTCACAATACAATGTCAGAAATATATAGTGACAACTGTATAAACGTCAAGAGTCAAAATACTATCATTCAATTTCAAAGTCATCATGCCAAACAAGTCTGAACGAGAAATAGTGGAGACCAAACAAACAACTTTAAATGTATTATTACACTCCAATGTCCAATTGATATAGCATTGTTTATCAAGATATGCCTAAATAATCGACAGTGAACAGCAGTTCACAAGTTACCTTCTCCAAAATCCCAAAAGACGGAAACAAGGATTTAATCGTTTTCAAATTTTCTTACGTAGGCCGCCATGACAGTTTAACAACTTCCTGTAGCTTATTCAGTGTTATTATTATTATCTGCAATTCTGATTGGTCCAAACGAAACTACTTTCGATTGCACATGTTGAGACTTGCACGATAAAAAGACCGCGATCAACGGGTCCCACTAAATACCGAATCTGACCAAATCTGACTTGAAATATCGAATCTGACCTTCCAAAATGTAATTATACATGTTTCTTACTTAATTTCTTGCTATTAAGTACGGAAGCGTATTAGTGACATGATAAAAAATAATTTCCTGACCCAGAAGGTCGAAATTTCGACTTAAAATCTCGAAATTTCAGGGGGGGGGGGGGGGGGGGGGAGGGGGGGGAATTTGCAAAACACTGATGCCGGGGTGGATGGGTGGTCAAGGAGGACAAAAAAAAATTTTCCGATGCTTGCAATTTTTTTCCTGAGACAGTTTTGGGCAAAATTGTATCCATAATCAGTGAAGTATCATTCAAGAACCAATAAAAAGACACTCAAGTTATCAGGGGGTGCCTAGCTACCATGGGTTATATACGATTATAAAACTGTTATTGCGGCTGAGTTATGATTCGGCTTATAGTGATACAATGTATGACATATTGAATAATGCAAGTTATAATGCATCACTAATTGCAGTTATCAAACACTGCACTCTAAGGATAAGTTATCTTGAGGGTGTTCCGTTTGATTAAATTTCTAATATGTTCACCCTGGTGAGATCGGCTGGCTTAGATGAGGAGCAGAGACAATTATGTGAAGTCAGGAACAGTTACAGATTTCAGCTGCAGGAACAATTCTGTACAACGATGTATCCAGACCTATTACGAAAACATCAGTGACTCTTATTGCCATTGTAGGAAGTATGTAACACAAACACTACTAAACATTGAACCTGATTGAACTGCTAATTTATTTCATACACATCTGAGAACACAGGTGTCAACAAAATCATGTACCAGACCTTCTAGGGCTGGACTTAAAATAAGTAATAAATCCCCTCCCCCAACCCAGCCATGCCCCACCCAAACCTTCGTAAAAAAATAAACAAATACATAAATTACTAAACTCATTGCTTTTTGCATACACATACCGTGGAACCTCTCTTGAGAGACCAACATTTTTGCCAGACAAAAGGGGCTTTGAGACAGGTGGTCTGTCAAGACCACCTGTCTTGAAAGACCACTTTTATCTGGCCGAAATGGTATGTTGTCCAGTGTCGTCCACACAAAAGACGCTCTAGCACAAAAGAGGTGATTCCTCAAAAAGGTGGCCTCTCAAGAGAAGTTCCACTGTATATATGAATGGAGAACGCAATGGGTTCTGATGGGTTGAGTAATTTATGATATTTAACCCTTTACCTACAGCTGAACACCATGCATATATATTGTTGGTTTCTACAACATGCCTGAACACATGGAGAGATAACTATAGGTAAAAAGTTAATGATATAACATTCAAGAGTGTTAATGAATTACAATAGAACATGCCTTAAGAGACCGATGTCTTTGGAGACCATATTTTATATGGACATACCAGCTTTACTCTATATTTGATTTGTTATGGGAGGCCATCTGCCTTAAGAGACCACTTTGGTCTGATAAAACGGATGTTCTTTCAAGACCTGTCCTATTGTACAAGGGCAATCACTCAATACTGTATGATAAAATTGTTATGGTGCAGTATGGTAGGAAGGATGATGCAGAAGCATGTATTTAGTGGGGGTGGGTGGTTCAGATAACCCCCGGAAAAAAATTGTAAAACTGGAAAAAAATTGCATGGGGTGGTTGGGTGGGTCCTCTGACCGGTCAAAAAAAAAATCGGCATCTGTGTCTGCAAATTTTTTCCTAACCCCCCCCCCCCCCCCCCCGGAAATTTCGACTTTTTATCTCGAAATTTCATCTCGAAATTTCGACTTTGTATCTCGAAATTTCGACATAAAATCTCGAAATTTGGACTTTTTATCTCGAAATTTTGACTTGAAATCTCGAAATTTCGAATTTTTATTTCGAAATTTCGACTTTTTATCTCGAAATTTCGACTTAAAGTCTTGAAATTTCGACTTGACATCTCGAAACTTCGACTTAACATCTAGAAATTTCGACTTTTTATCTCGAAATTTCGACTTAAAATCTCGAAATTTCGAGATTTCATCTCGCTGGGTATGCACGTGGTCTTTTGTTCAGTAGCAGTGTGCGATAGATTCCGATACACCAGGTTCTGAGTTCTAACAAATTCTCACCTAACCTACAAGACAGGAATGCTGCCCACCCCATCTCCGGCCCTTCAGAGTTCCGTTAACTCACTTTTCAATCAAATCCAATACTTGAGGTTCATTGAAGACTTCCCACATGCCCTTGGAAATCTTCCCTATCGCGCCATTATAGACCACAGAGTTTCACTGAAGACTACCACATGACATGCCCCTGGATGTCTTCCCCATCTCGCCATTATACATCACAAAAAGAGCGATACATCCAAATAATATCAATGTACACATGCGCCTCCCTCTCTCTGATAAGTAATGCTGTATCAGCCCTACCCCCCCCCCCCCCCACACACACACCCACCCCAATCCCAGAAAGTGTTGCCCAGTAAATATCACTGAAGTATTTATTTATTGGTGCAGAGTTAGTACAGTGGGGAGTCTGACAGTTGCTCGCCGCTGCTCGGTGGTTTTCTCCGGCTTCCACCACCTGTAAAACTACCAGACATGAGGTGACCCTGGCTTATCGTAAATAACGTTAACCTACCAGAGTGTCCGAACCAGGTCGAGGAAAATGTATCGAACTTCGTGTGTAGCGAAATCAAAACGGAGGAGGTGCGAAGGGTGATCTCAAAATTAAGGAATGGAAAAGCGGGAGGGGTGGATCAAATTCCCAACGAGTTTATCAAAAAAGGGGGAGAGGAACTCTTGGAGAGCCTAACTGCCCTATTCAATTTATCCACAGAAAAACAAGAGGTCCCAAAGGAGTGGAGGGAAAGTAAAGTGACGTTTATTCACAAAAAGGGGGGAAAAGACGTTTTGGATAACTATCGAGGGATCTCTGTCAGCAGCAACATTGGAAAAGTCTTTTGTAAAGTCCTGTATGGGAGATTAGAGGAGGTGATTGAAGAGAAGGTTTTTTGGGGAGAAGTCCAAAATGGCTTCAGGAAGGGAAGGAGAGTCACTGACCATCTTTTCATGCTATCCCAAATGATAGAATCCGCGAAAGCAAAAAAGAAAAAGATGTTTATGGCCTTTTTGGATGTTAAAAAGGCATACGATAGAGTATGGAGGGAGGGTATGTGGCGCAAGCTGGAGGCTCTGGGCTTGGGTGGCGAGTTTGTTGGGATTATGAAAGCATTATATAAAGATGTACAGAGTGAACTTAGCCTGGGAAACATTACAACAAAACGTGTGCCTATGGAGATAGGCCTAAAACAAGGGTGTATCCTTTCGCCAATTTTTTTTTGCATTGTACATCGAAGGTTTAGGAGATGTACTCCCGCATAGCGACGAGGGGGTTGCAGTTGGGGACTTGAAGATCCCAGGGCTATTTTGTGCAGACGATATGGTGCTAGTGTCAGAAAGCCAAGAGGGGCTAGCGAAGATGCTGGGAATTGTTGGGAAATATGAGAGCAAATGGAGACTCGAACTTAATGAAAGCAACAGCAAAGTTAAACCTGTGGGCCGCAAAGTGGACCCCACTCGAAAGGTGGAGAGTGGGGGAGTTCTGCATTCCGGAAGGTTATTTATTTATTTATTTATTGATGTTTAAAGTCACATATTTATGCACAATGGCTAATCATGACCGTGACAGTTTTACGGGTGGAGGAAGCCGGAGTACCCGGAGAGAACCACCGAGCAACGACGAGCAGCTGCCAGCCCCCAACATCGGAACTCCGCACTGCAGCACAGGCAGGGTTAGATTGGTTGAAGACATGCGTACCATCGACGTGCAGTATGCCTTAGTACACGGCGTCATCGTGCCCCCACATGAGCAATGGGGGTGAAGTGTCTTGCCCAAGGACACAACGCGGTTGCCGCAGGTGGGATTCGAACCGAGGACCTCTCGGCTTGCAGCCTGCACCTCTACCTACTGAGCCACCGCGCCCCCATTCGGGAAGGTAGCAGCAAACGTCTTAGTGTAGGAGAGACAAGTGACTACGAGTATCTGGGGGTAAATATAAACATCACAGGAAGAGGTATCTACCGAAACCACACAAATAAATTGATTCTGAAGGGGAAGCGAATCATTAACCAAATGAAACTTATAGGGAGAAACAGTTTGAATAAGGTTTTCGCGGGGAAAACCATTTGGGAAATGGTGGGTCTGCCAAGTATAACATAAGGTACGGAAGCTGTACCCCTAAACCACACGACTGTTAAGAGCTTGGAAATCCAGCAGAACGATGCAGGCCGATGGATAACAGAGTCGAGTAATGCCGCAGCGCTAGAAGCAATCAGGGGTGAGCTTGGGTGGATGAGGATCAAGGACAGGATAGAACTATTGAAACTCGGTTATCTTAATTATTTGGTAAATCTCCCCGATAGCCGATGGTGTAATGTTCCTGAGAACTTTCAACTCAAATATCAAAACGGGATGGATGGTCCAAGTGAGGGAGCTAGTAGAGAACTACTCATTGGAAATCTCGGACCTAGACGTTGGGGCAAACCAGGATAAAAAGATCGTCAGAGAAAGGGTCATGGAGGATTGTAACCGTAATTGGCGAGAGGGGGTCAAATCAAAGAGATCTTTGGGTGGCCTGCGTGAAAAAGAGAAGCCTGGTTTTGAAGAGTACCTTGATGGCACCTTTGGGGGGGGGGGGGGGGGGAGGGGGTCTCTGTTGTTCAAGCCGAGGTCGCGGTCCCTGGAGCTGAAGGGAAAAAATGGGGAAAACAGTGAAAAGGAGTGCCAGATGTGTAATTTGGGCGTGGTGGAGACCCTGGAACACTTTCTTCTAGAATGCCCAAAATACCAGTCTAAAAGAATAAGATTCACTGGGAGTATAATGGGGAAGTGGGCTGGGAGAATGAAGGACATGTGGTTAGGGGGCGACTCAAAGGAGAGGGCTAATATGCTAATCGGAGAGATTGGGAAGAATGAGGAAAGGGGTGTCATCAAGCAGTTCGTCTCCGAGTATTGCGAGGAGAGAAGAAGCGTGGGAATAAGGAGGCAGTTGGTAGAACAGGGGAAACCAAGGCCTTCTCATACGAGAACCGCGACAAATCAGCGGCCGGCCAAAATGTTATTATTATTATATATTTCTTACTCAATTTCTTGCTGTTATGTACGGAAGCGTATTAGGGACATGATAAAAAATAATTTTCTGACCCAGAAAGTCGAAATTTCGACTTTTTATCTCGACATTTCGACATAAAATCTCGAAATTTCGACTTTTTATCCCGAAATTTCGACTTTTTATCTCGAAATTTCGACATAAAATCTCGAAATTTTTATTTTTTATCTCGAAATTTCGACTTAAAATCTCGAACTTTGGACTTAATATCTCGAAATTTCGACTTAACATCTCGAAATTTCGACTTAACATCTTGAAATTTCGACTTAAAATTTCGAAATTTCGACTTCGACTTAAAATCTCGAAATTTCGAGATTTCATCTCGCTAGGTATGCACGTGGTCTTTTCTTCAGTAACAGTATGCGATTGATTCCGATACACCAGGTTCTGAGTTCTAACAAATTCTCACCTAACCCACAAGACAGGAATGCTGCCCACCCCACCTCCGGCTCTTCAGAGTTCCGTTAACTCACTTTTCAATAAAACCCAATACTTGAGGTTCATTGAAGACTTCCCACATGCCCTTGGAAATCTTCCCTATTGCGCCATTATAGACCACAAAGGTTCACTGAAGACTACCACATGACATGCCCCTGGATGTCTTCCCCATCTCGCCATTATACATCACGAAAAGAGCGATACATCCAAATAATATCAATGTACACATGCGTCTCCCACCCTCTGATAAATAATGCTGTATCAGCCCTACCCCCCCCCCCCACCCCCACCCACCACAGTCCCAGAAAGTGCTTCCCAGTACATATCACTGGAGTATTTATTTATTGGTGCAGACTTGGTACGTTGGGGAGTCTGACAGTTGCTCGCCGCTGCTCGGTGGTTTTCTCCGGCTTCCACCACCCGTAAAACTGCCAGACATGAGGTGACCCTGGCTTACCGTAAATAACGTTAAACCGCAATAAAAATAATTGTCGGGTTGTTTGTGGTAATAAGATTTACTCCTATTCAATCGAACACACCCTCCGAACATACTCCTATCCTGTAAGAAGCAACCACGACTTACCATAGGAACCAAGATGGCGGCCTCCAGTATACAAAATGGATGACGGAAACACGTATCACCCTAACAACACGCACTGCGCATGCGCACTAACACCACGTATCACTATGGGAATGACGTCACAAGATGGCAGCTCACACGGGTTACCATGACAACACAACATGGCGCAACTGGGTCACGTGGCTATGACGTCACATGAGATCCTGCATGAGATCCTGCCAATGTGAGGTGAAATGTGCATGGCATACTACTTATATTTACAAGCCTTTGCCCTGGTTTTTGTGCTTAAAATGAGATTTTCATAATTCTGTCGTCTTTTATAATTGACTCCATCACCTTGTATACAGTGCATGTTAAACTGACAGGTCTGTAATTGCATGGATTCTCCTTGGATCCTTTCTCGAATATGACATGATATGACCGGGTTATAATGTTTTCCATTCACCAAGCAGCTGGCTCAAACGAAGACTGTTATTGAAGATAGTGGCTAAAGGTATGCTCAGGTCTTTTGCCGACTCCCTGAGTGCATTAGGATGCGTGCCATCTTGTCCTCGTGAGTTATTTGGGTTCAGCTTAGAGCCTAGACTGGATGATCTCGATTGTAATGACCAGGTTCTTTAGTTTGTATTCGATGTTGATGGTTACCAGTGTGGGCGCCTCTCACTCGAAACCAATTCTGCGTGCACTTCCGCCTTCACCCTGTCACGTTTGGTCACGGTTACGTCCTGCTCAAGACTTACAAAACCGTTAGTTTTTTTTTATCTTCGGGATATATAGTTCCCAATTTCCGTAAGATTTGTCTTCGCCTGGCTAGCAATATCTTGTTCATGTAGTATCTACTGTGCCAGTTTCCTTGTTTGGTTCTATATCTTGTAAACACCTTATAGTTTCCTGTATCCACGTATCGTGTTCATGCTCTTCGTATTTTGATTACTATTTCCTGGCTTTATTGTCTAGTGAAATATGGTTCTTTGCTCTCTTTTAATAGTCTACACGGGTATATCATCTTCTATTGTCTCCTGGAGCACAAGGAAGAATATCTTCCATTGGATTTGTCGTATTATTTGCAGTCACCAAGGTCAACCCAGGTTATCTTTACATCTTCTCTCATCCACTGGAAATATCCCGCTGCGTGATACAGATAGACAATATACACTTACAAGTTTGATATACAAAGTACTGACATGTTTTATATACCGTGTTATCCATTTACCCAACGTAACGGCCAAAACCGGCAAGGGCTATTCTCAAAAATCGCCAATTAATTTTCATTATATTTTAATTTTTTTGTCTCAAAAACATAGGTTATGACCCCTCTTTGGAGCGAGCTCGTCGAGCTTGTTCAAATGAGAGGTCATAACCTATGATTTTGAGACAAAAAATGAAAAAAAATTAGTTATTAAAGAATGTTTTTTGCAAGTGTCGTCTGCTTTTCATGTTAGGTAAAGGGTTAACCAAACCGGGTCAGTCAGCGATGGTTCATTCAGATCTGTTAGTTATAAAAAAAAAAAAAAAAAATAGTTCGTCACTGGCATTCATACGACAGGTCAGCAAAATTCCCAACAGAATAGAAAAAGTGATGTCGGCAGCAGCGCCATAAGTTTCCAGGTACTACAGATTGTCGAGTTGGGATTTATTTTTTTATTGGTGTTAAAGGTCACATATTTCTTCACAATGGCTAATCGTGACCGCAACATGGAGATAAAGTCAAGTTAGTCAATCGGTTATAGCCATATTGCCCATTTTAGAGCACGTCCTCCCCAAGCACTGGTGACAGGGTCATATTTTACCCCTATGTTTACCATAGTAAACACGCACTGCTACACTTCCCGAGGTTCCCACGGGAGTCGAGGTCGGATGCAGGTGTGAATTGATGTTCTTGTCCATTAAACGTTTAAATATGACGTACAATAAAATATCGATTGAATTGCACAACCGTTTAATAGGTTAAACATTAACCACCAAGGTTACAACATAGGGATTCTTTACTTACCACGTCAGTCTTATGATCAAGAGCTTGTAAGTTCGATTCTGTCTCGGGGGGGGGGGGGGGGGGGTCGTCTTTGTAGAATGTGCTGAAGCTTATGTAATGCCGATGGTATACATGCCTCCAGCCAATATGAATCAGAGGCAAGTTTCACTTTATCGGTTAATAAGTTGAAAAGTTTCAAATTACATGCCTTTTTCGGTGGTTCTCTTCTAATATCCAGGCGTCTCAAATTCTTCAGTAAAACTTTCCGACGTGATATGGTATTGGAAGTTAAAACATATGTCAAACCCCAGTCAATAATTATAATCAACTTAAAGATAACCCCTACCCTGCTCTTCTGCCCCCCCACACCTCCCCAGTCAGAGCTTCGCGGTTTAACAATCAAATAATTGGAGCTAGCAATAAACGCAGCGACATTATACACGACCAGAACAGCTTGCAGAATATTCTATTGCCGTTTCATACTCATTGAATTTGAACGTTGACTGGAGAAGAAAGGTTCACTTCCTTAGTTGCGGTTAATTCAAGAACATTCAAGGACCCCCTCAAGTTATTTAATGAATTTTTAAACACTTTTTGAGACTACTCCTAGATACATATACCATTGAGTAAGAGTTCTGATGAAAATGAAAATATTGGGCAACATCTAGAAACCTCAAGTCGAATCTGATCCTTCGATATTCTACAGCAGGGACTCATACTTGAAGTTGGAAAGTACTCAGAATGATGCCGGCAGATGGATAACAGGGTCGAATAATGCTGCAGCTTTGGAAGCAGTAAGGGGGGAGCTTGGGTGGATGAAAATCAAGGACAGGGTAGATTTGGGAAAACTGTGTTACTTTAACTACTTGAGAAACCTGCCTGACAACCGGTGGTGCAAATTGATGCTCGATACCATTTGGAATTCTAATATAGAAACGGGGTGGTCAAAACATGTGAGGGAACTAATGGACAATTACTCTATAGAGGTCACAAACATAGAAGTAGGAATGAAAGAAGGCAAAAGGTTTGTCAAAGAGAGAGTCATGGAAGATTGCAATCGAAACTGGCGAGCAGGGGTTAGCGTGAAAAGATCACTGCAGGGGTTACAATATAAAGAAAAGCCAGCTTTTGAGAAGTACCTAGATGGCACCTTTGGAGGGTCACTGCTCTTCAAACTGAGATCAAGATCACTGGAGCTTCGGGGAAAAATTGGGAGAGATGGGGAAAAGGGATGCCAAATGTGCCACTCTGGAGTAGTGGAGACCCTGGAACATTTTCTCTTGGAATGCCCTCAGAACATCCGTGATCCGCAAGTATACAGAAGAAGTCTCCTTGGTTACGAATCGAAATTAAGTATTTTTATTGTTTACTAATCATATATATTTCATTTTCAGGTTATTTTATTCAACTTTGTGGGGAGTTAGTTTAGTATAGTAACTGGGACAAAGTTAGGAGGTCTTAAATAAAACTGTGAGCGCTAAGTTGTCGAACGGTTCGTCGTGTTGCCTTTTGTCGCGTGTTTACAGTTTTCCCTGTCCGATCGCGTAATTTTGTCTTGATGATGGCGAGCAAGTCTGTTCAGACGGAGGTAAGTATGGAGGTAAATACGTGTAATATCGCGGTCCAGGTCAACGGTGCCAACGGGGTAAGTATTGGTGTGCAGACAGAGGTCACTGGGGGTGTCGGTCAGAACCGGGTTGGTGGGGCCACCGATGCGATGGCGACATTGGGCTTGAAGTTTGTAAACAGTGTTCTATGATGTATGGGGACTGTCGCTCGATGGGATATGGAGAGGTATGTGCAAACTGTCAGGAAATCCTCCGCCTACTTGAGACAATTGTTAAGTTTGAGGGGGAGATTGCTGAGCTGAAGGGAAAACTAGGTAGGGCGGGGCTGTCTGGAGTTACGCCTGTGAAAGTAGCTTTCCGAGAAGGATGGAAGGTTGTCGGTGGTTCCAAGAGGAAACATGGGGGTAGAACCTTTGATGTGAATGAGGTAGGTGATGAGGTGGGGGCTGCTAGAAAAGTACGCAGGACAGATGAGGGGGGCCCAGGCCGGAGCAATGCTGTAAAGCGTTTGGCGTGGACTATCAAAAGTGGTAGGAAAGGGGGGCCAGAGAAGCAGGTAGATAGGGGTGTAAAGTCCAAAGGCAGTGGGAGTGCAGCACCAGAAACAGATTTGATGTGCTCGGTTCGGAAGAGACAGAGGGGGAGATGGAGGTAGTTGCAACAGATAGTAGCTTGGGGTCTAGGCCAGGAAAAAGGAGGAGGGATCCGGGAGAAGACCAGGGGAGTAGTCCAGGTAGTTCAGGACCTGGAAAGAGACGGAGGGACAAGGATAGGAGTAATCCTAGGTCAAAGATACCGATACCGATATTGATTCCGAGTGGGGCTGTTGGAGAGGAAGAGGACGCTGTAAACAATAGGAGACTACAGGAGATAAATAGGGCGAGGGCCAAAAGTAAGTTGGTGGTTGCGGGAAGTAGCATAGTTCGGGGGATCGACAAGGTTGTCTGTGGTCCGGACAGTAAAAATAGAACAGTTCTGTGCTTTCCGGGGGCTAAAGTGGAGGACCTGAGGGATAGAGTGGACGGTATTGTAGCTGGGTCGGGGCCTGATCCGGTAGTGGTATTACATGTGGGGTCCAATAACATCAGGGAGAGGAAATCAGTTCGTTTGGTGGACACATACAAGGACCTAATTAGTAAGCTACTTAGCAGGAATGCTCGGATCATCGTTTCAGGGGTGCTCCCCGTTATGGGTGGTGGGAATGAGAGGAACTCGCGGATTATGGCACTAAACGAGGAGCTGGAAGAGCACTGCAAAGACTTGGGAATACATTTCATTGACCACTGGGATTCTTTCTGGGGACAAGGAGAGTTGTATGGGCGAGACGGATTGCATTTAAGTAGGATGGGTACAGACCTGTTGGGCCAAAAAATTTTACAGGTGACTGGGCCTTTTTTGGAGAAAAGGGGGGTAGGGGACCACAGCCGATAACCCAGAGGGGCACAAATGCTGGGAACATAGGAAGAACAACAAACATGCACAATACAGGGACATACCAGGGTTATAATAATGTGCCAGTTATGACAAAAAAACAAAGATTCATTAAGTTTGGGTACTGCAACATCCAGGGTCTGCACAAGAAAGTAAGCGAAATATCAACAATGATGGACGAAGGAGACTTCGATATAATGGGTCTAAGTGAGACGTGGATACGACGGGATGAGCGGGTTGATCAGATGAAGGGTTGCGTGTGGATAGGAGCTGGGCGAACTGAGGGTCAGAAACGGGGTGGGGGTGTTGGCATCTACGCTAAAGAGGAATTACAGCCCTCATTGATTACAGATCTCACAGAAGCAAGGACTCAGATTCCAGTATCCAACGAAATAGTCTGGGCAAAAATCAAGTTAGGAAGCAGGAGTGTTGCCGTTGGTGTTGTATACTTAGCAGTGGAAGGAAGTAAGCCCGAGTGGAATGATTCAATATATACAACTCTTAGATCGAATATCACAGAGCTTGGAAGCAGAGGCTTCAGTATTGTCCTAATGGGGGACTTCAATGGGCACATCGGGGATAAGGAGGAGGGCATACAGGGAGGTGATAGGAAAATTAACACGAATGGGAGGAAGATGTTGGACCTATCAAAAGAGCTTGGTTTAAAGATCCTGAACAGGGATGCGAAATGTAAGGGTAAATGGACCTGGGAGAGGAACGATAAGAAAACAATAATTGATTATATACTCACTGACATTAGCGTATGGAGGGAGGTTATAGAGGTAGAAATAGATGACGAGGGAAAAAATGACTTGGGTAGTGATCACAACCTGATAACAGTTAAGATTATGGGCAAAAAGACGAATAGAGACAGAAATACCTTCAAGGAAGTTTGAGGACTAAAACAAGGAGCCGACTGGAAGCAGTTTCGGGAAAAACTAAAACCAAATCTTGAATGTATACCTAGGGATGCAAATGTCCAGAGTATTTCAGATGGCATAGTAAATAGCCTAACAGAGGCAGGGAAGGATTGTATAGGAAGGGTGAGGGTCCCAACGAGAGAGCTTGGATACAGGGTTAACGAGGGACTGAAAAAGGCTATAAAAGAAAGGAAGGTAAAATGCGCTGCTTACAGAAGAAGTAGGAAGCTTAAAGGGGTGGATAACAATGACACGAGACTAATGAAAGGAGAATATGAACTGGCACGGAGAAAGGTGAATGAGATAAAGAATAATAATAGGAAGGAGCGCAATTGCAGTCTTGCCAGAACAATAAAGAAAACGGGGGGTTCGAGCTCAAACGTATTTTGGAACTGGGTAAATAAACGGGGGAAAAGTAGTGTGCAGAGTATCAAAGTGGATGGGGAAAGTACAGAAGATAAAGGCCGTATCGCTTTAGAGTTAGTCAAGCACTGGGAAAAGATAAACGATAGGCGATGGGGCAGTGGGTCCCCACCAAAAAGAAATACACTGGTGGAGGAGAACCTATCCAATCGTGTATGTAGCGAAATAACGGCAGAAGAAGTGCGGAACGTGGTCTCGAAATTAAAAAATGGTAAAGCGGGAGGGACTGATGAAATTCCGAACGAATTCCTCAAAAATGGAGGGGAGGCACTTATTGAAGTCCTGACAAACCTTTTCAACCTGGCTCTGCGAAAGCAAGAGGTCCCCAGAGAGTGGAGGGAAAGTAAGGTGTCGTTCATACACAAAAAGGGGGATAAGGAAGTTCTAGATAACTATAGGGGGATATCAATTAGTAGTAACATCGGAAAAGTATTCTGTAAGGTCATATACGGTAGACTAGAGGAAGTTATTGAAGAGAAAGGTTTTTTAGGAGAAATTCAAAATGGTTTCAGGAAAGGACGAAGAGTCACTGATCACCTATTTACACTCACCCAACTGATAGAATCAACAAAGGCTGAAAAGAAAAAGATGTTTCTGGCATTTCTAGATGTGAAAAAAGCGTACGACCGAGTGTGGAGGGAAGGTATGTGGCGAAAGCTCGAGGGCATCGGACTGGGGGGTGACTTTGTGGGAATCATGAAAGCACTGTATACAGATGTGCAAAGCCATCTCTGTCTAGGAAGTATCACTACAAAACGAGTCCCTATGGATATAGGCCTCAAGCAGGGGTGTATCTTTTCACCGATTTTGTTTGCATTGTATGTTAAAGATTTAGGGGACGAACTAATTCAGAGTGCGGAGGGGGTAAATGTTGGAGACATAAAGATACCAGGCTTATTCTTTGCGGACGACATGGTGTTTAAGTCTAGAACTGAACAGGGGCTAGAGAAACTGCTGGAAATTGTTGGTAGATATGGGAACACTTGGCGGCTCGAACTAAATGAAAATAAAAGCAAGGTAATACCCGTTGGACGCAAGGTAGATATGACGAAGAGATGGAGAGTGGGGGAGTTCTCAATCCCCGAAGGGGAAAGCAAACAAATCACTGTAGGAGAAACAGGAGAGTATGAGTATCTAGGGGTAAGCATAAATATAACGGGAAGAGGGGTGTACAGAAATTACTCAGCCAAACTGATTCTGAAGGGGAAAAGAATTCTGAACCAACTAAAACTTTTAGGGAAAAATAGTTTCAATAAGGTCTTTGTGGGGAAAACACTGTGGGAGAGGGTGGGTTTACCAAGTATAACATATGGCACGGACGTGATTCCATTAAACCAAACCGTTATTAAGAAGTTGGAAAGTACTCAGAATGATGCCGGCAGATGGATAACGGGGTCGAGTAATGCTGCAGCTTTGGAAGCAGTAAGGGGGGAGCTTGGGTGGATGAAAATCAAGGACAGGGTAGATTTGGGAAAACTGTGTTACTTTAACTACTTGAGAAACCTGCCTGACAACCGGTGGTGCAAATTGATGCTCGATACCATTTGGAATTCTAATATAGAAACGGGGTGGTCAAAACATGTGAGGGAACTAATGGACAATTACTCTATAGAGGTCACAAACATAGAAGTAGGAATGAAAGAAGGCAAAAGGTTTGTCAAAGAGAGAGTCATGGAAGATTGCAATCGAAACTGGCGAGCAGGGGTTAGCGTGAAAAGATCACTGCAGGGGTTACAATATAAAGAAAAGCCAGCTTTTGAGAAGTACCTAGATGGCACCTTTGGAGGGTCACTGCTCTTCAAACTGAGATCAAGATCACTGGAGCTTCGGGGAAAAATTGGGAGAGATGGGGAAAAGGGATGCCAAATGTGCCACTCTGGAGTAGTGGAGACCCTGGAACATTTTCTCTTGGAATGCCCTCAGTATATACCTCATAGAATAAAATTTACTGGAAGAATAATGCAGAAGTGGGGTGAAGAAACAAAGGATAGATGGCTGAAGGGGGACACGAGGGAGAGGGTAGGAATGCTTATTGAAGAAATTGAAAAAGAGGAAGTGAGGGACACTATTAAGCAGTTTATATCTGAATGCTGGGAGGAGAGGAGGGGAAGAGGGGGTGGGGTGCAGGGGGAATGATGGCCTTCTCTTATGAGGACCGCGACAAATCAGCGGCTGGCCAAAGAGTTATTATATTATACTAACATTTAACGAATAGTGAGCCGGGAAAGGTATACAGGCAGACGATACTTGACTGAAAACAAGTGCTAGATGATATTCTCATGCCCTTCAATGTTCAATTAATTATTTCTTATTTCCCAGGCTTTCACAAGTTAAAATTTTGAAACATCTTTCAAAATAGGGACTTTCTCAAGACGTATACACAGATTCCAAGTTCGCCCAAGGCCTTGAAACCCCATTTTCAATTGAAGGACTTTCTAGGTTTTCAAGGACCGCGAAGAACTCGGCTTGATACCTTTTTGGGGTACGCCGTGCCTCCTTCACTGGCCCGAGACGCCAGTGGATCACTTCTCGGAGGATAACAATGGAAGACCGTTTCCGAGCTGTCTGCAATATGACCAGAGGAGCGATTCATTTATATTATTATTATTATGTATTGATTTTCAAGGTCACTTCCATCGTCTATGGATATATTGTGACCACAAAACGAGTATAAAGTCAAGTTCAGGCAACCATTGATACATGTGCTGCCGACTTTACCGGTTCCCATTTTATACCAAAGAAGCAGAACCCCTTTACCACAGCAGACGAACACGGCTTCACACACCACCCCTTGGTTATTAATTAACCCTTTACCTAACGTGGAAAGCAGACGACACTTGCAAAAATAATTCTTGAATAACTAATTTTTTTCATTTTTTGTCTCAAAAACATAGGTTATGACCCCTCGTTGGAACGAGCTCGACGAGCTCGTTCCAACGAGGGGTCATAACCTATGTTTTTGAGACAAAAAATGAAAAAAATAATGAAAATTAATTGGCGATTTTTGAGAATAGCGCTGGCCGGTTTTGGCCGTTACGTTGGGTAAAGGGTTAAATGCAACCACCTTGTCATACACATGGCGCGCATATCACCCTAAAACGAATCTCTGGGAACACCAGTAATCATGCATTAATGTAATTTAACTTTTTCAAGGCCGACCCAGTTCTGAGAAGTGGAAAAAGTGTTAATCAGCCATGCAAGGTCACGTGCGTGTGTTTTTGGAACTCATCATGGCACCACTGTTTGTGGGATATCAGTCCTTGCATGTTTCAGAGACACCCTGAAATGTGCGGCTTGCTGTTTGGCCGGTTGAAAGTTCATTGTGACGGCTTTGGAACTGATCCACTGGTAGCACCAAACAGATTTCTTCTGAATCTTGGACAAAGTAGAACACCTGTTCGTCGACAACCTTATGCAGATTGGGCAACTTGAAATACTGCAGAGAACGAAAGTTTTGCGCAGGAGATTTATGACACAGTGTTGATTGCAAGCTCGAGTTTGCCAACTGTACTCTCCAGTGTTGTGAATGGTAATCGATCTTGCAGAGAATATTGCGCCACCTACAGATAAGATCTATCTCTAGGACTAACACCGCCAAGTCCTAATGCAAAACGACTGACGGTTTGCAGAAGAGCGTCATTACTACCAAACTCTGATCTAAAACCCACCATCCTGCCAAAACACCCAGAAAACATCTGGCCAGATTTTGGTCGCATTCAACATGACATCTTTATAATTCAAACTTATCTGACCTGCAAACTCCGATAGCTCAACACACGATTATACTATCAAACAAAAGCCTACCTTATTAAAGGAAATATATATTTTAGGTTATCTTTGATCACACTTTTGTCGGCGATCTATATCAAACGTGTTGACAGTTGAATGACAAAGAACTCAGTTAGTTGCTGTCCTAACAACCAATGCACCACCTCTATAATACAACGAAAAACAACTGATTGATTTTGATCTCAATTTGAACACCATCAGTCCATATACCAATCACTCCATATACTGAAATACACCTCTCCCCAGCCAGTTGATTTCTACCCGTTAGTCAATCTCTCCACAAAGAGGAAAGAACATTTGAGACAACATTTTGGTTTGTCAGCTTCACTATGCAACTGCAAGAATCTTTGGATGTTCTAGCCAGTAACGTGTCCATACACCCACCATTCGCACTCTCAAAAACGGTAACAATTTCACAATAATTTTTTAAAGAAAGTTCAAGGTTCAAACACCAAATATTAAAAAGACCAGAGTGTGTGACCCAAACCTCATCTTCATCCTGAAAACTGAGCAACTTCCTTAGCACTTAGCAACAGAACTCTCCTGACCCAATATGACTATACTCTAAAATCATTTGGGTTGATTTTTAACCCAAATGATTTGAGTGTACATATAGAGAACCTACAAGGACATGTGCTAAGTACCACCTCCCCACACACAACGAACAGCTGCCTGGCCATTTTATAGGAAGATTATACAATTATATATACCGTGTATGAAAAGGACCCTATGACTTTCTATCCTAAATGTGTAAAAGCAGTGCATGGTTTTAGCATACCTTGTTGTACTGGTACATTTAAATGAACTCCAGCTGTGCTTTTGAAGGGGCGGGGGATCTCTTATGGCCCACATGGAAATATGATGTTCAGGAAGGAATAATGTGAACATGGAGAAATTTGACATCTTAGGCACAAACAAATAGATTTCAGTGCCACAACTGATTAATACAAACATACCTCCAGATCAATATTTTCAAATTTGTGAAGATTTATTTATTTATTGGTGTTTAATAAGGCCACATATTTTTGCACAATGGCTAATCACGACCACAACATGGAGATAAAGTCAAGTTTAGTCAATCGTTTATACCCATATTGCTCAATTTAGAGGACTTCCACCCAGGCATTGGTGACTCTTTCCTTATCAGTAAAACAGAGCTGTGGAAACGACCCTTATAAGCTTCAGTTTACTATTGAATCCACAAATATTTCATTGTTGTATGTATTTTTCTTTGATAAATGGAAATAAATATTTTGTTTAAACTAAAACAGAGCTTGTTTACCACAGTAAACAAGCACTGCTTCACTTCCCAGGGTTGCCATGAGGTGAACAGATGCCTACACTAACCTCATGCACGATGTTTATCCTATCATGGAGTGAAAGGACACTAAATTCTAAATCTGGCATTAGTAGTGTACCACGTATGAATCAGACTTGATTACCCAGACTTTTGCCGGAGCAGTACCCTACAACACAGCATGACCTATACCCCACGACACTGCATGACAAAGAATTACACACCACCTATACCAACTGTGGGGCAGCACAATGCCTTAGTAGGTGGATAGTGGTACTGAGGGCCATCAGAAGACATACAGGGTACAGACAGTTCATCATATACTACGATACCAGACAACCAAGCATAACACTGCATGACCTAGCATTACGTACTACCCATACCTGTAGGACAGTACAATGCCTTAGGTCGATTAATAATACTAAGGGCTACCATATATTCTCTTTTACTATACTATATAACCAAGCATTACATCACAACACAGCATGACCTAGCATTATACACTACCTATAACAACCCCTTATTGTATAACGCCTTCGCTGGGTGAGTAGCACTAAGGGCTAACTGTAGATCAACAGGGGTAGAGACAATACATCCTATACTTCCAAACTAGACAACCATGCATTGCTTCACAATACCGCCTGGCCTAACTTTACGTACTACCTAAACCAATTGCCCACATGGGGGCACGGTGGCATTGTGTACTAAGGCATACTGCATGTCGATGGTGCACTTATCTGCAACCAATGCTAACCCTACTTGTGAGGAGTTAGTATGTTGGGAAATCTGACAGTTGCTCGCTGTTTCTCGGAGGTTCTCCCGGGTACTCTGCTTCCTCCACCTGTAAAACTGTCCGACACGAGGTGACCCTGACTGTCAAAAGTGTCATTAAACCCCAATAAAAATAAAATAATGACAGAGCAGAAACCAATGGATAAGAATTAAATTTCAAGGTCACTGTGACCTTGATCTTTGGCACAATGATCCCAAAATAAATAGGTTTCTTCCTCTCATCATGCCTAATCCACATGCCAAGTTTGGTTTCAGTCGGCCAAGCAAAATTTCAGTTAGAGAGCAGAAACCAACTCCATCTACAGATGGCACCACAGCTATATCCCCCCCGAAATGTTTAAATCAGATAAAGGTCGAGGTCAATCCATCATAGTTTAAATCGCAAACCATAATCACTGTCACGCTATATTTCATTTCCAAAAGCATATTTTATCAGAGGAGTAAACCTCTATGAACTTCAGTTTCACTACTGTAATAGAATGCAATCTCCCCTCTACGCATCTCTCTTTGGATATAAATTTCCACATTCATTACACAAATTTTTATCATCACCAAGTTATTACAAGAGAAATAAGTTAAAAAAATTCATCCCAAAAACAAACGTAAACAGATGAAGGTAGACTGTCGTGTTCAAAAGAGTTTTCCTTGACAGTGATGAGAAAACTCCAGCGTGCTAAACTCATCCAAGTCATGTTTTAAAATGGAATGAATTGGAATGGAGCCAAATATTTATATCTTTCAGATGTTACAGCTCTAATAATAACTAACAGATTGAAAAATTGTGTCAATAGATATCCAAATTTGTTGAAATGTGGAGGTTGCATGAGGTTGTGGGAGTTACTGTGTTTAGTCGCACCTGAAAATTTGACATCACTTTATCACACCAGAGTCCACTGAAATGAAGTGAAATTTGGGAAAAAAAGATTTCTAATGGCATCAGATTACCCAACACAAGTAGAAGTTTTTTTAAATCCAATTTCAGGAGCATGAACCTGACTGCCTCTCCAGGGTAAGACTGCAACATGAGGAACTGGCACACTCTTACTGAAGACTAGGGTTGCTGATAAGGGACACCCTACCAAAATTTTTAAATTGAGCAGTTGAAATTTTTTTTTGCAAATATTCAACAGAACCATATCATGTGACCCCTCAATGGAACGAGCTCCACTAGCTCAATCCAATGGGGGGTCACATGATATGGTTTTGATGAAATTTTTGAAAAAATATTTTAAATAATAAATTTTTATTTCGTCTGCATTGGGTAAAGGGTTAAAAGATTAAATTTGATACACAGACTTGTGTCTCACACACTGTCAGTCACTCAAATGGAGGTATGTAATACCTGATTCAGGCTGCTGGGGGGGGGGGGGGGTCCGGCATAACTACATTGGAGTGCCAATATGGTACGTGTTAATTAAATTACAATGCAAAACATTTGTATGGACAGACAGATGGACGGAGGGCTTCACTAGATACCCCTGCACCCTCCTTCGGAAGTCGAAGGCATATTAAGAAGTTGTGTCATGACTATTAAATGTATATTTTATTTAATCGCTAATAAATTTCCAGGACATTTTTAAGCTATAATATTGATTGACTATTATTCCAATGACACCAGATGACACCATTTAAGGATGTCTTCACTGAAGTGGGAATATTAGTCAGTTGGGATCTGAGCTATTGTGGTTGGAGCAAATAAGGTTTACACCTGCCCCGATAGATTATCTTCATGATGCTGCTGCTGAAGACTACCATAGTCTGTTGGCAGTGCATACATTTATTTGATTTCAAGCAGTGACACAAGTAATTTTGAAGACTTCCATCCCGAAAGTTCAGGATTTGTAGAGTTGTAGAGAGATTGGGGAGGAGGGGGGGTTGTAGGGATGCAAGATCCACCTTTAAAACACATACTCATTCATACAGTGCAACACACTTAATTGGTTATCTCTTAATTGAATGACCTTGCTAATTGTATATACCGGTAACTTTCAAACAATGAACCATTTATCACACCTTCTACACAAATTTGACCTGTCAAATGCACATGGGTTCTTGAGAAAACTCTTGTTAACCCTTTACCCAATGTAACAGCCAAAACCGGCCAGCGCTATTCTCCAAAATCGCCAAATAATTTTCATTATTGTTTTATTTTGTCTCAAAAACATAGGTTATGACCCCTCGTTGGAACAAGTTCATTGAGCTCATTCCAATGATGGGTCATAACCCATGTTGTTGAGACAAAAAATGAGTTATTCACGAATTTTTTTTGCAAGTGTCGTCTGCTTTTCATGTTAGGTAAAGGGTTAACTGAATACAAAATCTAGTGATTTGTCAAGGAATTACCCTCACAACCATTTAACTCCCATCTTTCTAGAACTATTCGGCCCATATACATACACCAAATAAAAACATTTAATCTAATATATCTTGACATAGCACCGAGAGCTTTTCCAATCATGATATAATAGAATGAATGCTCTGTTCATCACTAGAATACAGGCATGTGACCCATTTTGTGTCAATGAAATACTCCTGTTAATTGAATATTTTTCTAAGTGATTATTCCACCGTATCTGCTTAGCTCATTCAGACAAAAAGTTTACCCAAACTCGTAAATAAATCCTCCTTTAACAGTGAAAAATAGCTAAGCTATAATGAGAGTAAAATCATCTTTCACTTTCCAGTGTCCTGCAGGTGTGTGTGTGTTGGGGAAGGGGGAAGTACTCTCAAAATAACTCATAAATCAGTTGAACTGTTATTTATTAGTTCAACAACACAGTATACACACATACGTACATAAATATATACAAACATGCACAAAAATGCAGTTGCTCCCAAATATTTACACTACAGTAAAACCTGTCTTGAAAGACCACTGTCTTGAGAGACCACCTGTCTTGAGAGACCACATCTGCCAGACACCGACTGCTTTTACTCTATAATGGACCTGCTATGGGAGACCACCTGTCTTGAGAGACCACTGTGACCTGGTACCAACTTGTGTTTTTATGCCATAATGGACCTGTCTTGAGAGACCGCCCATTTGAAGACTGAAAACCATGACAAAAATTTTTTACCTGTTCTGGAAGTGGAAAATCCATTGTGGTTATACTAACATAATTAAAAGTATATAAAAGCTCTTAATTGGGTTTCAATTGCTAACTCATTACAGATTGAGATGTTTTTATAAGACCCCTGTGAAAAGATTAGGATTATTGCTGAATGAACAATTTCATGCATTCCTGAAGTGTGACAGATAGGAATAAAAATAAATTTGTGTTGAAAATCTTTTTGTAACAAATTGAAATGGACTGTTATAAAAATTATAAAAATAAATTAGTGTTGAAAATCTTCAATGAAGATTTTCAGCACTAATTTATTTTTATAATTTTTATAACAGTCCATTTCAATTTGTTACAAAAACTTCATAAAAAAGAACAACTACAAAGTAATTACAAAAATCCATTCTTCTCCATTTCTGAATTTTGTGGTTGGTTATTCACTGACTAGAGAAAACCTGAAACCTGTTATGAGAGACCACATGTCTTGAGAGACCATTTTTGTAAGGCCCAAAGGGCGGTCTCTCAAGACAGGTTCTACTGTACAACAAATATGTTCAGACTGAAATGAATCCAATTCAACTGCACATCAAATGATAAAATTCTACATGTAAATAATAACATTAACTCTTAACCTGGTGAGTATTTTCTGTAAAGAAGCCATGACTTGATTTGATGAAAACTTCAATAGAGTAGGGCATCAAAACTCATTCCTTGGAGGATTACACCTATTTGCAGAGATAATGGAAATTTCAAGTAAGTTCTATATTTATCATACCTACCACTGACCCAGACATGCTGGCACTCTAGCCGTGAGAATTCAGGCCAAATGCTTAATTTCTAACCCTCCCCTTACACACTCAAAATTAAGCCCATTCAGTCTTCCATGCATGGTATGTGCACATGTGCAGAGCGAAGCAAGTGTCCTCAATTCTGGCCAGTTAGCTTTCTTTTGTGATTCCTTCTGAGTGTAGTAGTTCTAATGCAGGGAGTTGTGAGTGAATAACTCACGGGAGAGCACTTCCTGTCTGGGCCAGTGGTAGGTATAATAAATACAGAAATGACTTGAAATTTCCATTATTTATCCACCTTTACAACTGGTGCAGACATGCTGAATAGATAACAGGAGGGAGGGCTAAACAGGACTGAAAGGTAAAAAAACAAGAACAAGCAGGCTATTGCTTACTCCAAACAGCAGGAATCCTTAAACAGCTTGTTAAGGATAATATAGGATTTAGTTACACCCAAGAGTGATAAAAGAATATCATTGGTGGGTGCAATACCTATAAGAATACAAGAATCCATTACTGGTGTAAAACTAGGTACCTCTTCTAAGACCATGGCATATCCCAAATGTTATAATTAGGTTCAGGGGACCAAAATATAAATGCATCAAGAGGTAACAGGAGATGATTTATATCAAGATTATGAAACATGAGTTACTGTATTGAATGAGCTCTTGACTATATACAAATATACAATACAGCAAACATTGGCATTAATTGTGATCCGCCACAGCCAAGAGAAAGGTTTGCAGGCTTTTCACTGTAAAGCCAAACTGTATGTGAGAACACCCTCCCTTGCCCCCTTTGTTTTGCAAGCGATAGTTTACAAAACAAAGGGGTAGGCCACAATAAATTTCAAGCACCACAATGCAAAAGCTTGAAATTTAAATTATATAACATTTTGAGAAGCAGACAAGGGACCTAGACATCTTAAATGCCCTGCCACAGATTCAAAATTCCTCAGGTAGAAAGAAGTGAAGTTAGAAGGATGCGACCAGGAAGCAGCCTTCATGATATCTGATAGAGCAATATAATTAGCTTATGCCCAGGAGGATGTTATAGCTGTAACCTCCTGCACCAAGATTTTATTTACTCTACTATCCCCATCAGATACATTTCTGTAAGCAATACAAATAGTAGAGTGAATCCATCTAAAAATGGAAAGAACTGAAATATCCTTTCTGCCCGAGATGAGAGAAAGGAAGCATTTTTTTCTTCCTTTCCTTATGAAACTAGACTACTTCATATATATTCTTAAAGCCCTTACTGGCCATAGTAAGGGCCTAGAATTATTGACAGATGGTAAAGCATGAATAATTGTAGGAGGAGGTAGTTTATCTGGTGTCAAATTCTTGGCTAGAAAATTGAGTTGTATGGTTAACAGAATTACCCATACTATGATAATGCAAATCCTCAACCGAAATTTTAGAGAGCTGAGAATACAAGACTGTTTACAACAGTAAACAAGCACGGCTCCACTTCTCAGGGTTCCCCCAAGAATGTTAATATAGAAGAGCAGCTTCTGAGTTCTGAAATATATACGATTACTCCCAAACATGATTTTCCAGTAAGACATATACTGAAATGTGATACTATTAATAGTAATTCTGACATATACAAATCTGTGCTGAGTAGAGCATGGTGCCATGTATGGCCAGAAAATATTTTCTCAAACAAGTAGGGCTGCACGATATTCAGATTTCAATACCGGTAACGATATTTTAAAAAATATCGCGATATTCCGGTATATCGTTAAGTTCAAAACATGTAAGATTCTCACCCAAATTGTCCCAGTATTTTTTTGACATTCGAAGTAAATAAATACGTTTTAAAAGCATTGAAATAATAAGCCTTGTAATGTCTTAATTCATTCTTATATAAATATTTGGAAATAAACTTCATGATGGCACAATAAATATAATTTATTTTCAGTCGATAATTTCAAATAAATATATACTATTTGATCCATCGCTTTACAAAACAAAAATGCTTAACCTGCATTTTGTCGTATACATGTGAATAGATCACCACTAGAGGGCATTTGCCATGTACTGATTAAGCAGGACGCTGCTAGAGGGCTAGGAGTTTGTACACTTTTCCACAAATGAAAGAAGTCAGTTTTGTCACGCGGTATCACAAACAGCTGAAACGCACATGCTCGATAGGCACGTTTTGATGTACCGGTGAACCACCTCGTGCAGTGGGTGAATGTTGGCGATGTATAAATACTATTTCAATATTAAATCACTCTTAACAAATTGAAAATAAACAATATTATTCCCTTTATATTTTTATTAGTGTTTTGATGACTATCTGTCTAATTTTTAAGATGTGGCATACAAGTCAGATCAAAACATTCACCTACTTTTCAAAACATTAACACATGTGAACTGGTGTTGACAAAAATGAATATTCATTACCGCAGCGCTTGGAATTGTGGGTTCATTAATACGTGTGCGATTTGTTCATATTGAAAAGCACATTCCAAGTGTGCCGGTAATAAAATAAAGTTTGAAGTTATTACTGCAGTGCTTGGAATTGCGAGAACAAGTGCAATGAAGTGGGAGGAACTATTAGTATTGAACCAGAAATTTCCCGGTCCAACAAAAGCCATTATTAATGGAAATACGGTAATCATTCTTCACGGTTTACGTTCGAAGCCATCCTGTTTGGGGAAAATCTGTACTTACCTGTGTCATCGGAGAAACAAAAATAAAACAGCTAATGGGAGAATATTTTACTAGTACCAGGGCATGAAGTGTATTGATAAAAAAACAAACAAACTGCTTTCACAGTTTCTGTTTATATACACTTTTTTTTCAATCAGCCGTGAGATTAAATAGAATTTTTACGGAAAATGACTGTCACTAAAAACCGCGGCTCGAAATGAATATCGTCACAGACGATATACCGGTATTAAAAAAAAATGGATGATATTTAACCGGTTAAGATTTCAATACCAGTATTACCGGTATATCGAAATACAATGCAGCCCCACAAACAAGGGGATTTACCGGTAATCACACACCCGAGGAAGTTGTTTTAAAAACAATTTAAGGCCAACTCAGCATCTGTGGTGAGTCAACACTTCAGAGGAATGCATTGATACCAGGCAGATACATGTGGGGTTTATTATTTTTTATTTTAGAGCAGGGAGAGGAAATCCAACATCTAGTACCAACTGTAAGATCCACATACACCTGTTACGAAAGGTTGGTGACAATTGAACCATCAACATGGGAGATGTGGAACTATTGTCTTTGTTTCACAGAAGAGAACTTCCAGTGCCAATTTTGAAGGTCACAAACACCTGTGACTGTAGTATTGTACCGATTGGACCATCTCTTTGAGAGTTGGGTATAAATATCAAATTTCACTTCCTTTTAACATACATGTACAAGGACAACAAAGCACACCAAATATTTGTTCCAAAATAGTTCAAACATTCCATTTCTTTTCTTCAAAATGTGAGGTCACTGATAAAATACATTTCTCTGGAATGAAATGAAGACCCATCAATGGAGGCAGCCTGTTCCAATAAAGTTTCACAAGCTCCAACACAGAAGGGGAAATACATGTAGTCTGTGTATTTCAGTTTTACACATAATTGTTTTGTTACTGTTCAATGGGGGTGTTCAGGGATTCTTTTGGGTATCTACAGAGGCCATTTATGAAACCCTTTCCCAATGAGATTTGGGCATGATTTTCCCCAATTCTTAACCCAGATTTTCCAATCTCAGTTCCCGCACAAACAAAAAATTAATGCACATCTGGTGCCCTGAACTGGGTAGTCATTAAGCCTCAGACAACCATTGGTTTTCTGATGCATTATGATCACCTGGTTCAGGACATCAAAGACAAATGACAAGTTACTTGTAATATAATGCAGTTGCTTAAGCATCGGTCTTAATGTTCTCTGCTCAATTCAAATGTAAAATTTTTATATGCCTTTTTCCCACTCCAAACCAAATTTCCAATTGGATTCCCCATGACACAAATTTTCCTAATGGCATGAGCCTCGGACCCTTTCTCAAAGAAGGCAGACAAATCCCTAGGCACTCTCCAGTAAATTGTAACAAAATGATTAATATGCTAATGCACACAGTGTAAAACCCTCAACATGCAGATATCCTTTCCCCAGAATGGTCTATCACCACACCAAAAGACATCAAAATCCAACAACTGATACCGGAATTAAAATGTAAAATGTTTGCATGGAATGTTTTTATAAGGGTAACAAGGGCCATAACTCTCATCTGTATCTATGGACGTAACCCGCAATAAGTGGATGTCTTTTCCCCATGCTAGTCTCTCACCATACAAGGGGACATAAAAATCTGCACACAAATGACTGAGTTACAATATGAAAGTGTCAATGACACTGCAGCTCAACTTGTCCAAGAAAGGACGGAACTAAATGGAAACATCCAGTAATGCCATGTCACTCACTCAAGTTTCTACAGAAAAGACATCACACCAAAGCTACAAGTGAAATCTGAAAAACTCGGGTGAGGGATGGGGCCTGCTGGGTGTACTAATGGAGTTACTGACAATTTATATGTTAAATCTAAGATGGCTGGTGGCAGCTATCTTTTTCAATGGAATGCAGAAAAATTTGGTAACTCCCATCTGGACATCATACCAATGTTATATATAAAATTTGAAAAAGATCGTGTGTGAGGAGCGGCCTGTAGGGTCTGCTAATGGAATTGTTGACAATTTATATGCCAAATCCAAGATGGCCACTGCCAGCCATGTTTTTCAACAAAATTCAAAAAAATTTGAAAGCTACAATCTAGACATCACACCAAAACTACAGATGAAATTGGAAAAAGATTGGGTGAGAGATGCGGCCTGAAGAGTGTGCTAATGAAATAGTTGACAATTCAAATGCCAATCCAAGATGGCTACTGATAGCCATATTTAAAAATTTGATACCTCCCATCTAGACATCATACCAAAGCTATATTTACTTTAAGTATTGATGCACTCTATGTACTGATACACCCTGGTTTTGCTGAAAAAATATTTTTCAAAACTGCTCTAATAATTGAGATGGGTCAAAAATTATTTTTCTAAGTATTGATACAGCCAGGACAAGGATGTCTGCTATGTGATCATACATTTGCTGGAGATATTCTGTTGAACGAAACTGTACTTCATTTCCTTGTATATTGTTTGTATCTATTAAAAAATATTTTTTTTTGTGTTCAAAAGTACTGGTATCTGTACCCAAAAAACAAACTTGTGTTGTGTACATTTGATTGAAATTTTGTTTTGAATGAAACTGTTCATTTCCGTGTATACTGTATGTGTTTATTAAAAAAAAATATTTTGATTGAAATTTTGTTTTGAACGAAACTGTACTTCATTTCCTTGTATATTGTTTGTGCAACTGGCTAATAAAAAATATTTTGACTGTGACCAAAAGTGCCGGTATCTATACCCCATTGTGACAAAAAAAACCCTTTTGTTGTATACATTTGATTGAAACTTTGTTTTGAATGAAACTGTTCATTTCTGTGTATACTATATGTGTTTATTAAAAAAATTAGTTTGACTGTGTTTCTTATTACTCATGTAAGAGAAGACGTCTACATATTACAGTTGTCCAAAAGTAAGTATCAGTACACAGGCATGAAGAAAAACATTTTTTTTTAAAACTTCTGATCTGTACAGAATTTATCGATAGTGATACCAGCAATAAACACTGTGTGCGCATCAAGAGAAGAGCATATGCTTGGTTGTTTGGAGTATTTTAGAAGAACAAGATTTCAGTTCTACTGATTTATTTGTAGCACATCATAATGAAGTACATAAAAAAGAAAATATAAAACACAACAAAAATAAAAACATGAATAAGAAAAAAAAGAATGAATAAAATTTGTGTCACAATAACAAAGTTCCAGACATTTCAAATTAACTTTGTATTCACATTTCGTATTCATTGATGAAATACAGTAGTCTCGCTTGAATCATAAAATTTTACAAACATTCAATTTTTAAAACAAAGTAGAATCCCAATGTTTCAGAATGAGAAGGTGGAACATAAAAAGCATTTTAGAAAAGAGTTAAATATGTATTGAATACCCCTCAGGCATCAGTATTTTTTATTATTATTAGATATCTGTTACTAAAAACAACATTTGTGGACACCTCAAAAATCCCCCTAATATATATTGTTGATGGAATTGTTTACAGTTTATTGGCCAAACCTAAGATGGCCACTAGCGGCCATGTTTTTCAACAAATATCGGAAAAAATTGATGGCTCCCATCTAGACATTGCCCCAAAGCTACATATGAAATTTGGGACAGATCAAGTGAGAGCTGCAACCTGTTGGGTGTGCTAAAGGAATTGTTGGACAATTAACATCCAAATCCAAGATGGCCACTGGCGGCTATTTTTCCAACAAAATTCGAAAAAAATCGATAGCTCCCATCTAGACATTGCTCCAAAGCCACATATGAAATCTGGAACTGATTGGGTGATAGCTGTGGCCTGTAGGGTGTGCTAAAGGAATTGTGGACAGACAGACTGGCGTACGTACAGACAATGGAACAAAGCCATCCCAATAGCTCATACTTGATGTTGTCAAGTTGAGCTAATAAAATGTTACAGAGAGTTTTATAAGTGTAACAAGGGCCAAAACTCTGGTGTGAATGTGTGAACAAAACCCAAGATTTATGGATATCATTTCCCACATGCTGGTCTATCATTATACCAAAGGACATCAACAACTGATGCCAGAGTTTGTTTTAATACAAAATGTTTGAACGTACAGACATACGGATGGAGACCTCGACTTTCTACCCACGAAACCTCCTAAGTTAGGAGGTCAGGGGCATAATAAACAAACTGTGGGTTAAGTTGTAATTTATTTTATTAAACAGTACACCAGCAGTCCATGTCATGTATATTGTTTCAAGTAGAAATGATGTGGTAAGACTGCAAGTTGAAATAAATGTTTGGAGCATGTGGAAACTCTACACAATTCCTTCCCCAGTCAATATCACCTAATCACCCCAAAATGGCAGAATATAGATAACTCAACCACCCAGATAACTCGAGGTATCCTGTCAGTCCCATGAACTTTGAGTTAACGAGATTTGACTGTATTCTAAACCAATAATACCTGAATTCGACACTGATCCTTGGGAGCTCTCCGAGTTTCCTGAGTAAAAGTGTCAGCTTTATGTATTTATTGGTGTTTAAAGGTAACTTTCAGCATATATGGTTATATCATAGCCACAATACAGGCATTAAACTATTGCTGCCAGCTTCAATGGTCTTCCTCAACAGGCATGGGTTACTGGGTCCTATTTACCAGTTTAGCAGACCTTGTTTACTACTGTAAACAAGCACTGCTTCACTTCTTGGGATCTCCACAGGGGAAGTGTCAGATGCAGGTATTCTTTCACATATAAACACCACATTCTACAAAATGAAAACCCACAAATGTCAGCTTTTATTGTATGCTAGTCTGTGAATTATCGTAAATTATCTAAAAGATATTTCTCGATATCCATTGACTCGATAGATATGGAGTAATATTCCTCAGTAGCTTCCTAAATGATGTCACACTACACCGCATCACGTCGCCTTGAAGGAACGATCAGCTGATCTTTGTTATTATTTTGAAATGAGTGCATTTGGGGTTGAATTGGGCTGAATATTGGGCAATAAAATGTCTCGTAGCATATAACAGAAAAGAAAATCTCTACTGTATTTTAGTCAGTATCTGGAATTATCTCATGAGTGTGGACCTGAAAGTTTTATTTTTTTTCGTGAGTGCTGGCACAAGTGAAAAATAATATTTTCAGGTCCACACGATGAATTTTTTCAGTAGCTTCCAAAATGACATTACAGTCGGTGCATGACGTCGCCTTGAAGGAATGATCAGTAGCTTTTTGTTATTGTCCTGAAACTGTTTGCAGTCGAATTGGGCTGAATATTGCACAGTAAAATGTCACATAGAATGTAATAAAAAGAAAATCTACGCTGTTTTAGTGAATATCAGGAATTATCTCATGTGTGGACATGAAAGTTTTATTTTTAAAAATAAAATGTTCAGGTCCACACGAAGCAAAACAACATAGATATCCTCTATATTAAGAACACATTTTAACTAAAATATATCTTTGAATGACATTCCATGACTTTTCACTCGGAAGTCTGATTTTCATAAACATTCAAGGATTTAAAATATTTTCTGGTCGTCTTGCAAGGAAACGTGCAGAAAAAAACATCAAGGGAATGAAAAAGCCACCATAGATGCTTTCAGCACTTTCCAGCAAATTGGCAGTCACTATACAGTACAGTGGACGTGTACTGGTCATAATCCACATGTGGGCAGTGATGTCCACGCATGCATTTACCAGATAATAAAAATCATCATCAGCAAAATTTTAATTAATAGGACAACATGTTGTATCTGGTGTTTCATTAATTAAATTTTTGATGATTATTTCTATAATTAGTGTTTGGAATCTAATAATATTGTGTCTGTGGAAATATTGCCCACCCGTGAAAAGTGACCAGGCCACGGTGGCTGTACTGTATCACTAAGAAAGATAGGGAATGAACATCGGCCAGGCATCGACCAGAGAGACAGAGTGTCAGTATTCTCAACTGATACCCAAAAGTTGTGATGTATTCTGCTTGGGTACTATTTTTGACTCTCATTACTTTTGTTGATTCTGTTGTTGTTTTGGAACTTTCACTCTGTGTCCTTACAGTTTTATATAATGATCTCACGATTTTTTTTGCTGGTTTTGATCAAAAGACTTAGAAGCATCACTTGGTGATTTGGGTGTTCCAACTGGTGTTTTGGACAGTCCACTTGGAGTTTTGGGAGTTTCAGTTGGAGTTTTGCATGTTTCAAATGGTATTCTGGTTGCTTCAGTTGGTGTCATCACAGAAGATTCCTTTTCCTCCTCTTCTTCATTTTCAATGAAATTGTAAACATCACTGCAGACTGAAAATAAATACCTAAAATCTGATGAAATATATATATATCTATATATTTTAAGCATAACAAAGTCAAAGCTTTTTCATCTTTTAACCCTTTACCCAAGGTAACGGCCAAAACCGGCCAGCGCTATTCTCAAAAATCGCCAATTAATTTTCAAAATATTTTCATTTTTTGTCTCAAAAACATAGGTTATGACCCCTCGTTGGAACGAGCTCGTCGAGCTCGTTCCAACGAGGGGTCATAACCTATGTTTTTGAGACAAAAAATGAAAAAATTTAGTTATTCAAGAATGTTTTTTGCAAGTGTCGTCTGCTTTTCATGTTAGGTAAAGGGTTAAGTAACAAAGTGTTCAAATCTGTCCTATGCTATATACAACTGGGTTTTTTAATTTTTTGAAGTTTTGTTTCCAAAACAATCGTTTACGAAGGATTCTAGGCTACGGTTTGGAAGCCAAACATGAAAGTGTTTAGTATTCAAATAATTTTGTAATTTTTTCAGTCTTTACATGAAAACATTGCTGATGACCATTCATTGGAATGATCTTTTATGACCCCCCTCATTGCAACATAACTTTGAACCCATCATTGGAATGAGCTCATAAATTATGTTCTACAGGGAAAATTGAACAGTTAATTGCTTGAGAACCACATACGTAAAACTCATCGACCCCATTCCCGGTGACCAAACCATGGCTGAACTTACCTTTTGATTGCACAGTCATTTGTCATTTTGGCCACATGTATATTTATAACTATTAAAAGGATAGTTAAATATTGACCTAATCCAAGTTGATAAGGAAGTTACAAAGATTTGTTTTCAAATAACTTGAAAATTGTATTCTTATATATATGATATTTAATAGCATTTTGTATCGTTTCTGTACAGAATTGATTGATAAAAATGTTGTCAAACACAATTTTTGTCTTCTCATTTTGTGCCTAGCACATGAGAAAACATTTGATCTGATCTCAAAATTGGTGCACTGCAACAGGTAAATTCCTCGTTTTATTATGCATGTAAATAAATTATCAAAGAAATTTTGAAGTTGCAACACTTGATATCTCCAAGGTGAGAGATATTCAGAATCAGTTTAATGACAGCACAATATGTAACATCAGAATGTCACATCAAATTATCTACATTGCTGGCCATGAAAGTTCAATAAAACCATTAACTTTAATCAAAAATACTTTTGTAGTGCTTCACTTCTTAATAAATTTTCCTGATCTAAAACAATTACAACCCATTTTTGTACATTGTCTAGGAAATACTGGGCAACCAAAACCTGCTGTGTGAGTTTAAAAATAGCCCACATAGCCAGAGAATGTTTAGACAATGATCAGATGATTAAAGGTTTGAACGATTCATTGATGACACTATTGGATAGGCCTATAATGTTTCTGAAGCATGCATAACAAGCGTTTGACCATTGAGGTGGTATTAGTCCCCTACGGCGCTTTTGTGACATAAGGTGTTTTTGTCACAGAAGACACTAGAGTATATAAGCATCTTGGATTTTGAAAAAAAAAATATTGAGCGTGCATAATCCCCTCACAACCCTTTATCCATGTACCATATACGAAAGGCGTAGCTTGAACCATGTTGGAGGGAGGGGTGGTAACATAAAATAGAGAAAAAAGCTTAAAAAACACAACAAAAATGGCCGCCATTCTGCCATCTTGGATTTTGAAAAATAAATATTGACTGTGCATCATCCCCTCAGAACCATTTATCCATGTACCAAATATGAAATTGTAGCTTGAAGCATATTAGAGGGAGAGGTGGTAACATAAAAACAGACAGACAGACAGACAGACAGACAGATGTTAGATTTTGAAAAAAAAATATTGAGCGTGCATAATCCCCTCACAACCCCTTTATCCATGTACCATATATGAAAAGTGCAGCTTGAACCATGTTGGAGGGAGCAGTGGTAACATAAAATAGAGAAAAAGGCTTAAAAAACACAACGAAAATGGTTGCCATGCCGCCATCTTGGATTTTGAGAAAAAAAATATTGAACGTGCATCATCCCCTCCCAACCCTCTATCCATGTGCCAAATATGCAAAGTGTAGCTTGAACCATGTTGGTGGGAGGTAACATGAAAATAGAGAAAAAAAGCTTAAAAAACACAACAAAAATGGCCACCATTCCGCCATCTTGGATTTAGAAAAAAAGATTTTGAGTGTGCATCATCCCCTCAGAACCATTTATCCATGTACCAAATATGAAAGGTGTAGCTTAAAGCATGTTGGAGGGAGAGGTGGTAACATAAAAAACAGACAGACAGACAGACGGACGGATGGACGGACGGATGGACGGACGGACGGCCAGACGGATGGACGGACAGACAGACGGACGGAGTGCAATCCTATAGTCCCCTTACGGTTCCCGTAGGGAACTAATAACAGACTCTAGTATTGTTTTGTGATACCAGTGGCCATGATAAATCAAGCTTATTCCTCCTGCCCACTCAAGTCAGCAGTAAGAACAAAAGGAGCTCAATGATTCACAATTCTGCACATAATTTATAAACCAAATTCACTGAATTCAATTTGCAAAAACATACTTGGTTCTGAGGCACCTCCCCCATCAATGAAAAGCTGCCTCATCACTCCTTTTTTATTACCTGGAAATCTCTTCACCATTCTGCACTTGAAGGCTAAAAATTTGACCAACTATATCTTGTTTGACTGAACTCACTGAGCTCAGTCAAACAAGATAGAGTTGGTTAAATTTTCAACAACACTATGGGAAATTTTCACTGCTGAAAAAAAGTTCAATATAATAGTGAAAGTAATTAAATTTTTAATTCCAACTTTTTTCAGGACTGTTCGTGGATTAACAAAAAATTAATAAAAAAATAAATAAATAAAAAAAGAGTTCCCATGGGGCCTAAGGTGCTCACCTGACAAAGTTGTCTAAAAAAGGATGTATTTAGTATCTATGGCTAGTAAACACTACAGAGGAATGAAGTCATGTAACGGTTCAAAACTCTGTTGTCCAGTTTGGAAAATTTGACTAATTAACCCTTTAACCAACAAGAAAAGCAGATGACACTTGCAACTAAAATTCTTAAAGCAGTTTTTTAAAAAATATTTTGCGGCAAATACATAGCTTAGGACCCCTCATAGGAACGAGCTCGCTGAGCTCGTTCCAATGAGGGGTCATAAGTTATGTTTGTGCGATAAAAAATGAAAAAGTAATAAAAACTGAATGGTGAATTTTGTGAATAGCGCTGGCCGCTTTTGGCCGTTATGTTGGGTAAAGGGTTAAGGCCCATAACTCTGAAACAAAAAATCAGGCCGAGCCAGTTTTCAAACTCACTTGTGATATTTATTGCAAAGGACCTGTGTGGCAAATATTAGTCAAATTGGAGAATATGTGTTTCCAGCAAAATTCAGTAGATTCAACACATGTTCTTCTAACACAAAAGTAGTTAACATTCTTTTTGAAAATACTCTATAAAAATGTGTATAAAGGTGTACAGTTAAAACTAGAAGTCCTGTCCCGTATTCTGCCCTAATTTGAAATAACAGTATGTTAGGTTAGCGCATCAAATCACCAGAGAATCACATCTGATCCATGGTAGTGTATCGCGATTTCTGCAGAATTGTAACACATGACGGCTGATTGATATTCAGTTCTTGTAACTGGCAATCAACAGTAATTATGTAGCACCTCCTACTGACATAAGATGGTAATTAAATATTAGAATGCCGATACTCAGAGGACGAGATGATGTTTGTTCATCTGTTTTCCCCCTTTTATCAATTCATTTCGCGACAAAACAAGAAGTATTTAAAAACGTGTATTGCGTGATTTTCGTTTTCAAAGATTGATGAGAAGATCATGCAGGTTGATTCAAGACTGCTAAACCTTGAGAAGGCAGAAGTAATGACGTTTTAATTTTGAGAATTTTGAACCTACTATCAATCGCTGCCGTTCTTCTGTAGGAACTATGGGAAAGGCAAGCGTGGTTGAAAACAAAGAATGCTCCCCACAGAATGCTGCACTGACAGTGTATCGAAAGTGTTGCAAGCGAATTACGAATTCGGGATGCTCAGCTATTTATAAAGAAAGTTTCAATTTCAAGAGATAGGTGGTGTTCTTTAAAAAAAATATTCATTTGGATGAAAGCTGAACAAGAAATCAATTATTCACTGAAAATTTTGAAAATCAGATCAACATAAAGACGCCCCCCCCCCCCCCCCCCCCCCACCTCCCCCCTTTTTATCAGCAGAACCATCAAGTCCTTGTGAATCCATATCTGTACATACAGGAAGCATGGGTAACAAACTGCCACTTCCTCCGACACCACAACACTTCCTTCCCACGCTAGCTTCATTTTTTTTAAGTAAAAGGTAAAAAAAAAAGAAAGTATTCTCAAGTTCTGTTGGTTGCCAATGTCACCTATCAATGAGAGTTAAAAAGGAACGTTGTATTAAACACGTCGATGCGTAATTATTTTATCCATCACGGCTGCTTGTGTGAGTTTCGTGAGTGTGGGGGTGGAGGGGGCAAATATTTTATCTGGAAAAATTCAACTCACTAAATCCCTCCCCACCCACCAACATGCATGTCCGTCACAACGTGGTTCAGTGGGCATGCTGTATAAACAATTTATGATTGATGAGGGTGGGTCTACCCTTCACAACACTTTCTCTGGGACCTACATTCCTAATCTTTCACGTGGTCAGTTAAATTTGGCCTCTTATCCACAGTACAGCATTTTAAAATTTCTCTCAAATACTGGCAATAGCAAGAGAATATTAAACAACCCTTGACATACATGTATTTTATTCTCTTTTCTTTTAGAAAGATATCCATGAAACCTTTCAAACAATCGTTGTCAATGTTTTATGGAGTGTTAAAAAAAGCAGAGGCAACTGAAAATTGCTCATGCTAGAAATCAGTTAAAAATCATTTTTTCATTTTCTGTCCACGTGCGGCTGTTTTGGGTGAATTGATATTCTGACGTGGGACACTTGATGGGTTAATATGTAGTGGGGAAACATTTCCAAATGACTGAGAACAATCAAAAGCATGTAACAACTATTTATTCATGAAAAATATCTGAAATAACGTTTTAGAAAACTTAGTGAGCATGAACGTTGTGGACAACTTTTTCATCCACATAATGACATGCGGTTTGAGAAGTTGCTACATCCTCTCAGTTTTGTACCACAGGCGACTTGACCCATCGTTCATGCGAATTTAACATTATCAGACACCGTGAACGACTGTACTTTTGACTGTGGATATCCTGTCTAAAATCCATCCATGGAACATGGTGGATGCTTTTGTACAGAAGCACCAACAAAGTAGAATTTCCACACAAACTGGATTGCGTTATGTGAAAGGAACATTCTCAACTTCACATGAGCTTCAAACCAATATAAAAATCCCAATCCACTGAACTATACTGTGTGTTCCTTGTGCTTGCTTTGTCACAGAAACTGAGTATATCATTTGGGTGGATATTCCATCCCTGGAGTGATTTGCAGACACCCCAATTATATGATGGGGAGTTCTTTGAGGAATAACTCTGGTCATCGGGCAAGTAGATGAGTACAAGGGGAGTTTCCTCGAGCTGAAATTTTCAAGACTTCAGTCGAATATCCCAAATGGTGGATGGGGATGGGAATTTTATAGACTCATTCCACACAAGACCCTGTATAAGCTTACTAGCTTTCTGTCTGATCCACCATCAACTATGTTGTACTTTGTATCTCTTGAAAACGTTGTTTAAATTAAGACCCTGTCATATCTCTTAATATAGGCGTACAGTTTGTTATCCCCGCATTTTAAAAAATTTGGGGATATTGTCATGATCTCCGTCCGTACGTCCGTACTTCCGTACGTCCGGTTTGGTAATTCGAAACGCTGTAACTTTCTACAGTTGTTCGATAGGGTCTGTGCAACCCAAAAATACAACTTTTAAATTTTTGTGCCACCAGGTGGCTTCTGTGGAGCCATTTAAAAAATGCGTTATTTTTTCACTTTTTTGCTGAATAGTCCCAACCTATGTAATTCGGAGTTCTAAAATTACACTAGGGTGTTGCTAAATGATCTGTAGATATGTAGGAAGGTTTTGGATTTTTCGGGTGCCACGTGGCTGTGCCACCGTAGCCACTTTTGTGTTTTCTTAGACCGTTTTCGGCAAAAGGCTCGTAGGATATGTAATTCGAAATGCTAAATCCATGCTCAGATGTTGCAGTAGGGTCTGTAGATGCGCACGAAGGTTTCAGATTTTTCGGGTGCCATGTGGCTGTGCCACCGTAGCCACTTTTGTGTTTTCTTAGACCGTTTCCGCCAAAAGGCTCGTAGGATATGTAATTCGAAACGCTAAATCCATGCTCAGAAGTTGCAGTAGGGGCTATAGATGCACACGAAGGTTTCAGATTTTTCGGGTGCCACGTGGCTGTGCTACCGTATCCACTTTCGTGTTTTCTTAGATCATTTCCGGCGAAAGGCTCGTAGGGAATGTAATTCGAAATGCTAAAACCATGCTCATATCTTGCAGTAGGGACTATAGATGCGCACAAAGGTTTTTGGATTTTTCGGGTGCCACGTGGCTGTGCCACCATAGCCACTTTTGTGTTTTCTTAGACCGTTTCCGGCAAAAGGCTCGTAGGATATGTAATTCGAAATGCTAAATCCATGCTCAGATGTTGCAGTAGGGGCTATAGATGCACAGGAAGGTTTTGGATTTTTCGGGTGCCATGTGGCTGTGCCACCATAGCCACTTTTGTGTTTTCTTGAACCGTTTCCGGCGAAAGGCTCGTAGGGTATGTAATTTGAAATGCTAAAACCATGCTCATATGTTGCAGTAGGGTCTATAGATGCACACAAAGGTTTCAGATTTTTCGGGTGCCACGTGGCTGTGCCACCGTAGCCACTTTCGTGTTTTCTTAGATCCTTTCCGGCGAAAGGCTCGTAGGGAATGTAATTCGAAATGCTCAAACCATGCTCATATGTTGCAGTAGGGACTATAGATGTGCACAAAGGTTTCGGATTTTTCGGGTGCCACGTGGCTGTGCCACTTTAGCCACTTTTGTGTGTTCTTAGACCGTTTCCGGCAAAAGGCTCCTAGAGTATGTAATTCGAAACGCTAAAACCATGCTCAAATGTTGCAGTGGGGTCTGTAGATGCGCATGAAGGTTTCGGATTTTTCAGCTGCCACGTGGCTGCACCACCATTGCCACTTTCGGGTTTTCTTAGACCGTTTCCGGCGAAAGGCTCCTAGGGTATGTAATTCGAAACGCTAAAACCATGCTCAAATGTTGCAGTAAGGTCTCTAGATGTGCACAAAGGTTTCAGATTTTTTAGGTGCCACGTGGCTGTGCCACCGTTGCCACTTTTGTGTTTTCTTAGACCGTTTCCGTCAAAAGGCTCCTAGGGTATGTAATTCGAAATGCTAAAACCATGCTCAAATGTTGCAGTGGGGTCTGTAGATGCGCACAAAGGTTTCCGATTTTTCAGGTGCCACGTGGCTGTGCCACCGTTGCCACTTTTGTGTGTTCTTAGACCGTTTCCGGCGAAAGGCTCCTAGAGTATGTAATTCGAAACGCTAAAACCATGCTCAAATGTTGCAGTGGGGTCTGTAGATGCGCACGAAGGCTTCGGTTTTTCAGCTGCCACGTGGCTGCGCCACCATTGCCACTTTCGGGTTTTCTTAGACCGTTTCCGGTGAAAGGCTCCTAGGGTATGTAATTCGAAACGCTAAAACCATGCTCAAATGTTTCAGTGGGGTCTGTAGATGTGCACGAAGGTTTCAGATTTTTTAGCTGCCTAGCGGCTGTGCTGTTGCCACTTTCACGTTTTCTTAGACCGTTTCCGGCAAAAGGCTCCTAGTGTATGTAATTCGAAATCCTAAAACCATGCTCAAATGTTGCAGTAGGGTCTGTAGATGCGCACGAAGGTTTTGGATTTTTGGGGTGCGACGTGGCTGTGCTACCGTTGCCTCTTTCATGTTCTCTTAGACCATTTCCGGCGAAAGGCTCCTACAGAATGTATTTCGAAATGGTAAAACCATGCTCAAATGTTGCAGTAGGGTCTGTAGATGTGCACAAAGATTTCGGATTTTTCAGGTGCCACGTGGCTGTGCCAGCATTGCCACTTTCGTGTTTTCTTAGACCGTTTCCGGCGAAAGGCTCCTAGAGTATGTAATTCGAAACGCTAAAACCATGCTGAGATGTTGCAGTAGAGTCTGTAAATGCGTAGGAAGGTTTTGGATTTTTTGGGTGCTAAGTGGCTGTGTCACCATTGCCACTTTTGTGTTTTCTTAGACCGTTTCTGGCAAAAGGCTCCTAAGGTATGTAATTCAAAATGCTAAACGCATGCTCAAATGTTGCAGTAAGGTCTGTAGATGCGTACAAAGGTTTCAGATTTTTCAGATGCCACGTGGTGGTGCCACCGTTTTTCTTTCGTGTTTTCTTAGATCATTTCTGGCAAAAAGCTCCCAGAGTATGTAATTTGAAATGCTAAAACTATGCTCAAAAGTTGCAGTAGGGTCTGTAGATGTGCACGAAGGTTTCGGATTTTTGGGGTGCCACCGTTGCCACTTTCATGTTTTCTTAGACCGTTTCCGGCGAAAGGCTCCCAGGGTACATGTATGTAATTCGAAATGCTAAAACCATGCCCAAATGTTGCAGTGGAGTCTGTAGGTGCGCACGAAGCTGTGTCACCTGTGCCACTCAATATGATTTTAGTGTGTCATATAATACATTTCATCTTTGTATCAAGCATTCATACAAAGTCAAGGATGCAAATGCAGGGATACACTATAGTGCGCTTTGCACACAAGTGACACCATCTAGTTTAGAGTGGACTGTGTAGAGTGGACTGTCATTAAATCACCTGCACAGTGAAGTTTTTACCCCACACACTTGAAAGTTGATGCAAAGAAGTTTAGTCCTCAAGCCATCCTCAAACAGACTGCTGTGTGTTTTTCCTTAACCATTTGTCCTTGTCGTACATACCTTTTTCTTCAATGAACTGTGGATGTAGGCCTACACGTAAGCTCAACTTATTGTACTTTCAATTCTGGGAGAGAGAGCTTATCAGGTTTTAATTTTCATAAATTGTCACCAGACCGTTGTTCCTTTGAATATTCTACTTTCTTGCTCCTCATTTATGGAACAAATATGATTATTATTTATCAATGCTAAAGCTACATCTGCAGCTTGGGCTATCCTGTGCCAACAGCCACATATGTGGTGTAAAGTACCAATAAATATGGTTCAGGCCTCTCCGTAAGAAAAAATCAGGGGTGTGGGTAGGAGCTCTCCTGATAGAATGATTAGGTGAGTGGCAAATTGCTCTCCTTCTGGTCATTGAGGCGAGTGGAATCCAACAATGGGAAAAAGCTCATTTAACTTTTAATGGAGTGGACAATTTATTGGTCTCTAGAGTCAAGATGTGTGTACGTTTCCAATCTGACATACATGGCAATGGCATGTATGTCAGATTGGAAACCTGCACACATCTGGAGTCTAGAGATCAATAAATTGTCTATTAAAACAAGCTTTTTCCCATGCAGAGTTGCAGACACAATGGTGCACTTCACATTGCCTTGAATGCAAATGGGGGGTGGGGGGGGGGGGGTGCAAGATGCAAGAGGGTTGTCAACTTGTTAGTTATCAAGGTAAATGTCAACTTAACACTTTATTAGTTTATTTTAATTAGTATGTAGTACTATGTAGTAACAAAGTTAACAAAACCCAAACTTCAAACATAGGATATTACTAATATCCTATAATCCTATCCTAATACCTAATTCGGACAAAACTAAATGAATTAATGAACATAAACAAAATACCCAATTATCCATTGTAACAGAAGCGTTTGGACTCCAGTCTCCAAATGCTTCTGTTACAATGGATAATTGAGTATTTTGAACAGTTTGCAATTTACGCATGAAACAGCTGAATTAGGTGAGTAATTTCAATTGGAATTTGGAAACCTATTTGTGTAATGTGGTGACATTGTGAATTTGTGATGGCAAATTCTCCTATAATTGTTGGGTTTATTTTTTCAGAGTTAAGTTTTCTATACTGATTTATTTTAAATTCCAAAGTTCAGAATTTAAAATAAATCAGTAATGAAAACTTAATTAGTAAATTCCACATCTGAGAAATAGCTATCCTCGTCGGTTGAACTGGACAAACATGAAGGACAGAAGTCTGAGTCGCTTGCCTCTGAGTCTAACTCAACATTTGAAAAATCAGGTGGTCTTTGACTGCCTTCCTCACCACTACTCCATGCATAGATGAACTGAACATGAAGCGATTTAAAAAACTTCGTGTGAATGAGGACACATCGTATACTTTCATAGTACAATGTGTACCAGACTGCTACTGAGATGTGAGTCACGACAAAATGCAGAATTTAAATAGGAAATTAGAAGTCGACGTTGTGTCAGACTTCGCACTCAAAAATTCAAATTAAAAATACTTCCGAATTTCCAGAGCGCTTTCGCAGTCAGTTTATTGTCAGAAAGACTGAGTACTTCGACAGCTCGAGGTGAGTGCCGAGGAGCTCTCCTTAAAAAATGTTTAGGCAAGAACAAGGCTCGCCTCATATGGAGAGGCCCAATATGGTTGAGGTCGCTATCCTTCTCGATGTAAACACACTGGGAGCGGTTTATGTAGACTCATCCTGCCTGAACAGAGAAGATTTTTCTCTGTTTGCGGCAGTTTTTCAGGTAGCAATCAGTAATGTTGGCAATCACCATTTGTGGGTTTTTTGACAGTAGAAGGTGTGAATAAGCTTTGAAAACAGTCCTGTCAATATACAAAGCTCCCGTTTTATGACCTCAATTAGGAAATGGATTACTTTACTTAACAGCAATTAGGTGTAAAATTTATATTTCCATGGGTCTTATGATCTTTTATCATCAGTGATTAAGGATTAATGATGAAGAGTGATTGGAAAGACCTGATCCGGAGAAAAATCAGTTTGGGATAAAAAATTAAAATAAAAAAAAAAAAAACTCACTTTTTCCGGCTGCTTCATTTGTTTATGGGGATGGAATATTTCAGCAAATTCGCTGATTTCAGCGAATTCATGCCCCAAAAGCTGAAACATTAAAGAAATTAAGTATTTCTAAACCAAAAAGGTTCACTCTGTGTTCTTAGATTTAAAAAAAAACTTTTTTCACAAATTTCAGTGTATTTTGTTGCTTGCCATTCTCATCTCTGTTGTTTACTGATAATGTTATAAGATACCATTTGCTCATGGTGACGACAAGACTGTTTGGAAACAGTGAAGATCAAATTGAGACAAGTTAAAGAAATCAGAATTACGAAAACTCGCTTAGCTTCACAAGAATTTATCCCAAAGTGTCTGACAATACTCTTATGAACAGATCACCTGGAAATACAAGCAGCATGCCTGTTGATAGAAAATGGGGGAGAGGGGGTGGGGGGCTTTAAAGTCATATAGCACTATTTTTAACCACTCTGCACTGGAAGGGTGGAGGGGGGGGGGGGGGCGTTTTCAATCAACATTAAAAAATTATTGTTTATTTAACCATTAGGATAATAAGAACATGTGCGCCATTTGCTAAAACAAGAACATCCGCCTCCCCCCCCACCCCCCACCCCCCCCCCCTATTTGACTCGGGGACGGGTGGGTGAAATCGTTTACCAGCCTTACGGCCTGGCCACTGAAGGTCGGTTTGGGTCAAATAGCAGGGACGGTTCGGATCAAAATGATGAGGTCGATTTGGCCAGGGGATGCTCTGAACGATTCTCATCGTACTGAATAGCATGTCGCGGCTCACTGTGTTTGTTATTATTGGTTGCAGGCAGTGATATGAACAAGGCCTCAAAAAGGAATGAGATTTTAAATGATAATGACAATTTGCTGCAAATTACTCGTTAAAAATTCAGTTGGGAGACTGAGCGGTATTATCAGTATTTGGATTTTTATGGTGATTTTACGAACAGATTTATCCATGTTTTCCAAGTCGAATGAAGTCACAGATATTAATTGATAAAAAGCTGGTGTCAAACCAATTAATATTAAGACAATTATCCGATTTGGCAGTGACTTTGATTTCACTGTCGGGGCTTCTTGTGAAAATTAAAACTGGTCATTTCGACAATTCTTTCGGCATTTGTTCTTTCGAAATGATATGGACGGATGTTCGAGTCCAGTTACAACACATTTCTTTTCCTAATTATATGTGTCGGATATCAAAGTTAACTACCTCGTGAATAGCGCACTACATTCTGCGTTACATAGTGCAGAAGGTATCGCATGTTTAACAGGGTTTACTTGACTGTTCTGCACTAGATAACGCATTAACTATGAGCGTTTTCTGCACTAGATGTGACAGGACTTCTAGTTTTAACTGTAGTTTGCACAGAATATGTTCAAACCACACACTTTCAGTCCCAAGCTAAAATGAAAGTATAATCTCTTATATGATTGCCACTGTCAATTAAATTACAAAATCGTAGAATACAGTGGAGCCCACTTAATTAGATATCTCATAATTGAATAACCCTGTTAACTAAATATAATTTCAAACACAAAACCTCTTACCATACCTTCAGTAAATATCTGACTGGTTAATTGCATGTGGATTATAGAGTAAGCACCTATTTTTTTGATTGCAAAATCTTGTAATATGTCAAGATATTCCCCTGATAATCACTGTTTTTGTAGATCCATTTGACCTCACTACATCCATTACAGGCATTTAATCTATTATATCTTGTTTAACAGAGCTCCATGAGCTTTGTCAAACAAGATACAATAGAATATTTTATCAGTTTATCTCTGGATTACAGGACAGTGACCAGAGCCCTGTTAACAGATAGAGTGCTGGAAGCCCATATATGGGATACATTCTGAAGTGCCTGCATTGCAACTCAAAGACTTCAAACTCTGGGGATGTCCCTCATATTATCTTTGACGATAAATTTATTTAGTCTGTAGGGAATCGCCTTGTAACAATTTATGGGAGAGTGCCTACAGGCACTCTCCCATAAAATGTTGCAAGGCAAAGACTTGTGAACAAATTTTGATGACTAAAAATAATTCAGCACTCTACCAGTTAATTGAATACTCCTGTTAACAGAATAATTTCCAATGGCAAAATGACTATTCAATTAACAGGGTTCCATTGTACTATGATTCACAAAGTTTAGAGTGCAGAACAGTAACAGAGAATGAATATGGGACCCTTTGGTGCAAATTAAAAATTGTCAACATGGTCAGACACGATTGAGTCTTCTACATTTATTTTCTAATTTTAACTAACCAGTGAATGCTTCAGGATACATCTTCCCAAGTCTTTGTTTCAAAACTCTGAATGAGAATGAAAATAAATATTATTTATTAACATTACCAGTATTATTTGTAATAAACTATTAAAATTCTAAACTAATCTTAATTATCGTAATTTGTTCATTAAAGATTTGTTTTGTTTCAATTTATTGGACAAGTACATGTAAATTGTAAAAAGACAAATCCTCCTGAAAAAAGCATGCACACTCACAAAATTAATCAGCCAGTACAAAACTTCAGCTGTGTTGATGAACATATTACATAGAACACAAGCTAGTAATGAATCATAATGCACCTATTTGAATGACAAATTGATAAAAAAAAATCTGGGTGCAACTTTTACACTTGTGGTAGTCGAAAGGGAGGGATTTTGGAAGGAAACTAGGGGTGTGATTTGAAGATGGAAATTATGGTACTTGTGTGACAATTGACAGAATATCAGAAAAAGGTACTATCAGACAAGATTTAATTTGTGACAATAAAAGTGTTGAAAATCGGAATCGACACATCGGTAGCTACTGCAACATTCAGGAATTGGTCCATGTCACTTGGTCATAACTACTTTTAGAGAAGATAACAAGAGCAATGTGAAACATGGCATAATCCCCAAATGGTGTAACAATGCCATGGTGGCCATACTGAATTGGCTTGCTGGACCAAAATCGAAAGGAAGCATTGTCTTGTCATCCACAAGTAACTCTTAAAATTATGATCTGATCAAATACGCGGTTCTTTAGTTATTGGATGGAAACCAAAAGTTAACAGATGGACGGATGGATGGATGGACGGAATGGTGAAAACATAATGTCCCCGAGAGGGTCAGGGGCATAAAAATACAAAAGCTAAGAGGAAACAGATAATATATACCAAGTGAAAGCACAAGCTCTCTCAGACTATCAGTTAGTGAGCTGAAAAAACCCTTCCCCAATATGCCATCATATAACACTCCCGGTAATGAAATAAGCCACTATCATGACTACCAAAATTATTGGAACTCTGATAAAAAGAGCTCTGCCAGGCATTGTATAATAAGCCTGGTCTACTCATTAGTCGATGCTACAAGCCAAGTTTGAAAATTTTAGCAAAGAGTCGTAACTCTCGAGAAAATGGACTGGTGGAGCTGAAATTCAATACCAACATGCATGCCTATATGTTTATGCTGACCAAATTTGAATACTCTAAGTCAAATCATACTAAAGTTATTGCACAGAAACCAACAAACAATTCAATTTCATACAAAGTGCCATAACTCTGGTGGAAATGAGTGGAGGTAGGTGAAATTTGATACCAACCTCCATTCCCATGTCTTGACGCTACAACCAAAGTTTTGAAAACTCTAGGCCAAATCATACTTGCATGAAAACCAACAAACAGCCCAATTTTGTACAAAGGGCTGTATCTCTGACCAAAATGGGCGAACATAACTGAAATTCAATACCACCCTGTATACCCATAAGTTTATGCTACGAACCAAATTTAAAAACTCCAGGTCAAATCATACTCAAGTTATTGCATGGAAGTTAAAAAATTTATAGTAATTTATATATTTTTTATACTTACCAAAGACCCAGACTTAGCTGGTGCTAACCTCCTTAATTCAGGGCCAAACACAAATTTTGTCCCCCAATCCCCAATATTTGCATCAAAAACTGAAAATTACATGTCCTATATGGTCCTCCATACATTTACTCCTCTGTGCATGCGCAGTGTCAAGGAGGTCCCGAAATTGGCGCCAATTATCATTCTTACAACCAGTGCCTTGTAAGCGTTATGTACTCAGTGGATAGTTGTGAGTTCCCAACTCATGGGAGGGCCATCCCCGTCTGGGTCATTGGTAAGTATAAAAAATATATAAATTACTATAAATTTTTTAACATTTTTATACTGTACCAATGACCCAGACTTAGCTGAATAGTAAATAGGCTGGAGGGCCTAGGACATAAAGGAAACTCCAGTAAGCTCAATTGTCTATAACAGAATATCCCCTCCAGGAGAAAAGGAGAGATAGGCTTTACATGTATCCTTCTTATTTATATTAAAGAAGAAAGACACAATACCGATCAGTAATTGAGCATAATAATCATCAATGATCTCTATTAACATCCAGTATAACCCTTTATACTAATATTTTTAAAGGTAAGCCAATAAATAAAGGAAGTCCATAGAAATGAGACTCTTTATATTCATTAAAGGTGTCTGAGGATTGTATATTAACGCTCGTTTGACACATGACATATACAAATGCTTCACACCGGGCTACACTTTAAAAATATTACATGTATGAGTAAACATTAGCTTTACACTTTAAAACCATCCTGGTACCGACTCGGAATTACTGACTCTAGGGGAGGTATTCCCTTGCTTTTCACTATAAAGCAGGTGACCTAAGGGAACACCACCCCCCCCCCCTTCCCCTTGCCCTGGGTCAAATACCCCAGAGCGAAGAGGGCAGCAGGACAGAGTCACTGCTGGAACAGAAAGCCTACATAACTATAGTTGCAACTGTTTAGTGGACGATATTCTGAGCAACTGGTAACGGACCTAAACAATGGAGGTCTCCAGAAATGGACTCAATATTTCTGAGATAGAAATTAGTGAATGTGGAAGGTTGAGACCAATATGCAGCCTTCAACTAAATCAGTAATAGCAATACAATTAGCATAGGCCCAAGAAGTAGAAAGAGCTCTTACTTCATGAGCTGGATCTTGAGTGTCGACTGCTGAGAAGAAGATAATTTTTCATAAGCAGTATGAATAGTTAACTGAATCCATCTAGCAATAGAATGAACCATAATATCCTTTCTATTTGGCATCAAAGATAGAAAGAAATGCTAATGTCCCTTTCTGATGAACTCAGATCTACGTTTGTAAATACGTATTGCTCTAACAGGACAAAGTAAAGGCCTACGCCCATCAGATGATGGAAGGGCCTTAATAACAATAGGTTCAGGATACTTATTAGGAGCCTGATTTTTAGCCAAAAATCCAACATTGTTGGTAAAGTGAATAGTATTACCAACACTACGGTAGTGAGAATCATCCACAGATAGTGCATGAAGCTCACTAACTCTTCTAGCAGAAGAGAAGGCTAAGAGAAAAGCTGTCTTATATGTTAAGAATTTGAAGTCCACTGTGTCAAGAGGCTTAAAAGGCGCTTCTTTTAGCTTAAGAAGAACCCAAGCCAAATTCCACTTGGGAATTAATCTAAGGGTTCTAAGTCTATTTATCGAAAAATTTCTAACTAATTTAGATAAAGAGACATTAGTTCCAATCATTAAGCTATCATAATGTGCATAGGTATCGGATAGCATAGACCTATAATCCTTAAAGGTGATAGGCTGCAGTTTAATCTCATCAAACAAGTATACTAGAAAGTTTGCAATGTCTGGAATGGAAGGATCATAAATATCTACGGAATGATCCCCACACCACTGACGAAAGACCTTCCACTTAGCAGCATAGTTTAGCGAAGAGGAGGTCCTCCTACAGTTAGAAATCACGTCCACTGCTCGTCCTGTAAAATGTTTTCCGTGCAAGAAGGACCGCACAACGGAAATACGTGAAGGTTTAGACCTTGCGGATTGTGATGGAGGATGCACGATTTCCCCTGCGAAAGAAGATCTTCCCGTTGAGGAAGCTTCCTCGGTATGTCCCACAACAGACACCTGAGTAGATTTATCCATGGTCTCTGTGGAGACAGAGATGCTACCAACAGAATCTTGTATTGTGATTGTTTTATCTTGAGCAATATCTGCTGAATCAACGGCACTGGAGGATACGCATATCCTATCATTCCGTCCCAAGAGATCGAGAGAGCGTCTACTGCAAACGCTCGAGGATCCGGACAAAGTGACACATACGTCTGCAACTGATTGTTGAGATGTGTCGCAAATAAATCTATCATTGGCTGTCCCCACTGGTAGCAAATCTGATTGAATACTTGCTTGTTGAGAGTCCATTCTGACGGCAACAGGCGACCCCTCCGTGAAAGGGAGTCTGCTAAGACGTTCAGACGACCCGGAATATGATGGACCGAAAAAAGGATCTGATGTTCTAGTACAAACAGAAGAATTCTTTCCATTAGATTGAGCAACGGAATGGAATGAGTGCCACCTTGGTTCCGAATATACGCAACTACCGTCGTATTGTCAGACAGAATTTGCACGTGTGCATTCTGAATAACATCTATCCAATGACGCAGAGCAAGCTAAATCGACATCATCTCTTTGATGTTGATGTGCTTGCTTAAAAACTGTGGATCCCAAAGACCCTGGCACTTCAAATCCGATGGGCTCAGTGTCGCGCCCCAACATGTTTGACTGACATCCGTCATAATCGTAAAACTCGGATCTGGCAATTGCAGTGGAACTCCCTGAATTAACCACTGTATGTCTGCCCAAGTCTGAATCTCTTGTTTCACTTGGCTTGACAAGAGGATGTCCGTCTCGAGCGAATGAATCTTCGACTCCAATTCTGAGTCAGATAGACCTGGAGAGGACAAGTGCATAGCCGCCCAATTGGAATGAGATCTGCGGCAGCTCCGCACAGACCAATTAGTCTCATGAATTCTCTCGCTGTAACTTTGAGTGAAGACAATAGCAAGCGTAACAACTGACTAATTTCGCTCTGGTTAACGGCAGATGAACGAGATTGTTGTGCGTCTCGAAGCTCATCCCCAGGTGGGTGAATGACTTGGACGGCACCAAATCCGACTTCTCTTCGTTTACTATGAAACCGAGACGTCGGAGCAATAGAAGCAGATTCTGCATATCATTCTGAAGTGTTAACTCGTTGCCGTACCTCTGAAGAATATCGTCCAGGTAAGCCGATGTTACCGCAGATGAATGAGCTCGGAAATAAGTCATTACCGAGTTCATTATTCGAGGGAAAGCCCAGGGCGCTAGATTCAGACCAAAGCACATCGCTCGGAACTGATAAACAACACCTAGGACAGCGAAGCGAAGATACTTTCTGAACGCCGGATGTACCATGATGTGAAAGTTCGCATCCTTGAGGTCTATGCTCGCAGCATAGTTGTTCACTTGAATGCTCGCTCTGACCGATCGAATGGTCTCCATACAGAACTTTGGAGCCGCGATCAGCTTGTTTATCCAGCTTAAATCGATCACTGGACGGAACAAGCCGTCTGGTTTCGAAACCAGAAAGGGATGGCTGTAGAAACCTGGAGATTCCTGGTTTTCTATGACCTCTATCGCGTCCTTCATTAGAAGAGACTGCACCTCTGATAATAATTGAATTTCTATAAACAAAGGGCCATAACTATAGTGCAAATGAACACATTGATCCCAAAATCAAACTCATCGTGTGTTTTGTCATAATAAACCCACTCACCAAATCTAAGTCAGTTCATTCCTCTACAAGTAAAGCTATGATGCAGAAATGAAAAAGATAAGCTAAATTCTCAACAAGAAAGGGCCATAACTCTTGTGAACATGGGCAGGCAGAATCCAAAGTCAAACTCACCCTGTATTTTCTTGTAATAAACCAACAAACCAAACTTCTTTTATTTTGTCTAATATAACTGAGGTTATAAAAACCATAAACGTAGCTTATGACCAATCACTGGGATGAGCTCAATGACCTTGTTTCAATGAAGGGTCATAAGCTATGTTTTTGAGGCAAAAAATGAAAATTAAAAAAAAAAATTTTCCAAACATTTCAACAAAACCATATCATGTGACATCTCATTGAAATGAGCTTGTCAAGCTCATTCTAATGAGATGTCAATGAGGGGTCACATGATATCACAGCAAAAAACTGTTTGAATTTTTTTTTTATAAAAGTGTTTAACCAGTTAACTGCACATAATCAAATCGGTTAAATTTTGACTCATTGCATAATAAATTTTGTAAATAAACAACTGCGCCATGTGTGCATGATACGCCCGTTATTAATTACAAGAGGGAAGCACACAATATGAGTATACATGTGTACTTGTCAGGTTTTTTTTATATTCTTGTACTATAATCATAACCAACAACATACTGTGTTCATTAAAAAAAAATCATAAAAATTGCTCGAAGCGTTTTGCAAGTTATTGTACGATTTGTGGACGGACGGACGGATGGACGGACGGACAGTGGTATACCATAATACGACCATTTTTTTCAAAACAGGCGTATAAAAACAGTAAAAACAAGAGATTCACTCGGAAGTGAATGTGCTTCCCCTACATGGCAATGACCTTGATCTGTGACCTTGACCTTCATCAAACAAAAAAATTGGTAAAAAGTTCAATATTTGTACTTTGGTTCATTTCTGAGTTATGGCCGAGACACAAATATTGATGATTTTCAGTGTGACCTTGAAATGTGACCTTGACCTTACGGACCTGGCTGTGGTGTGTGACACATCCACCCATTGTCCTTTATAATTGAGCGAAGTTAGATGATTGTAGCCCTAATAGTTTCGGAGTTATGCTTGAGACACGATTTGTGACCCTGAACATATGAAGGTCAATTGTGACCTTCACCTTGCAGATGCGGTGAAAACTATTATACGCGACACACCTTCTGACTCCTTAACATTTGTAAAAAGTTTAACAATTGTACTATGATTCATTTCTGAGTTATGGCTGAGACACGAATATTGACTGATTTTTAGTGTGACCTTGACCTTGAAGTTACGCACCTGGCTATGGTGTGTGACCCATCCTCCCATGGTCCTTTATAATTGTGTGAAGTTTCATGACTGTGCCCTAACAGTTTTCGAGTTATTGGCTCAGACACATGCACACTTCAGTCACTATATGCCACCTGACTTAAGTCGGGGGCATAAAAACCAGCATTCTGGCCTTTAGCAGGTGTACTATAATTATTTCTGGTAACTGAGTCATTTGCAGCCTGCTCCGAATCTGAATCAGCAGTACTGGAATCCATGCATTCATTTTCACTTTCAACGTCAGTGTCCATATCAGTCGCCCCAACTAAATAACCTTCCCCCACTTCATTTTCCGATTGACTATCTAAAGACGAAAAATCATCATCAGATTCCAATACACACTGCAAAACTTCATCTTCAGACAATAGCTTTTTCTTAGACGCAGACATTTACAAAAACCGGCAAGAAATAACAGCTAAGTGTCTCAGAAACAAAACAAAACCGACAATAAATTATAAATAGAACGGGCTTGCTTGGGAATTCCCACATGACGTAGTTTGGTGCTAAATTTATAAGATGAAACTAGCGTAGGATGAATGACAACTCTGTGTGGAGAATGAGCAAACCTGTGCATAATTGATTTATGAACGTAACAGGTTCACTGGGGATTCCCTCACAGCTAAATGCTACAATTATAAGACAGATATGTCCGTCTTACACATTAGTATAAAGGTTACATGGGGACGGATATGTCCGTTATACGTAATTAAGTGGTTAAAATACCACATTTTTATAATGTGTACATTGGTAAAAGGGTCAACATGGATTTCTACCATAACCAATATGAAATTAACAGGTAACATTTCTGTTGAACATATGCTAAACTTGTGGGCCGACCCATCCTAGGAAGGTTAACACTGTCCACGCGATGAAATATTTCTAGTTGCATTGCATATCAAGGGAGATAAAGCTTAAATGTGTAGCTGCACTGATTCACTGAATCACACACTCCCCATTTATATAATAGATGCAAATCTGGCCTTTTCAAAATTCCAGGAAAGCCACAATTGCCCACCTTAAATTGTCCATGGTGAGCTATAAACTGCCCACCTTCATTCTGTCTAGACGAGCCATTTCCCCTTTAAGGGAATCATTTGTAGCACTATCATGAAGCTAATAATGACCATATATATACAGTTTAACATTTAACCCGCAGAGTATTTTCGAGATATTTTTCATCAAATCTTGCTTTATAGCAGTCATGACTAGATTTGATGAAAAATTAATCTAAATACCAGAGTGATGTCACGCATGCAGCCCGACTGTCCCAGGAATGGCAATGCTTAGATGCAAAATAGTCGGAACCATTTTTTGTTAACAGTTTACCTAACGAATCTGCCATATCTGCACTCGTGATATACAAAATTTGCTATTAAAATTTTATTTTTTCATTTCTCTTCTTCAAAACATACCTCATGACCTATTAATGGAACAAACTTGATGAGCTTGTTCCAATAAGGACTAATAAGCCATGGTTAGAAGTAAATGAAAGTGTCAATGACACTGTAGCTCAACTTATCAAGACAAAGACATGTACATGTATAGTATGCGACACAGCAATGACAAACATCTAGGTAATGACCTGATAACAAAGGTACATATAAAGTATTGTAACGGTCTGTACATAAATACTGACCGTTGCCTGTAACAAATGTATAGGTAAAGTATTGTGAAGGTGGGTGACAGTCAGATGCTAAACTAGAAAAAAATCTTTGAGTCCCAGAGTGGGTCTGACTGAACCCCAAAATATTTGTTCTCATAGCACAGTGATAACAAAGGCACCCCAAAACACACTCGTTCCTGTCCCAAGGTGAAAACAAAGGTACCCAAGATGTTTTGTGAAGATCAGTTCATAAATACGAGCTGTATAGAACTTGTGACAAAAAACTGATTGGACCTAATTCTGGTACAAAATGGCCACTGGCAGCCATCTTGAATTTTGGACCGTACCCAGAAACACTCATTCTCGTCCCAAGGTGATAACAAAGATACCCAAGAAGTTTTGTGAAGATCGGTTCATAAATACAGCCTCTACCATGAGCCGTATTGACATGTGTGCTTACAATGTGTAAGTAGCACTGAATAAATCAAAGTTCATCTAATTTGCATAATTTCTGCACGAAAAAAAACCCCTTACAATATGTGATGTATTCCATGTTACTAAACATTCATACAAAAATTTATTCAAATCAGAACTTTCATACAGAAGTTCTGTACAAAAGACTGATTGCACTAATTTTGGTACAAAATGGCTGCTGGTGGCCATCTTGAACTTCGGACCACACCCAAAAACACTCGCTCTCACCCCACGGTGATAACAAAGGTACCCAAGAAGTTTCGTAAAGATTGGTTCATAAATATGGCCTCTAGTCTCAGCTGTATAGAAGTTGTGTACAAAAAACTGATTAGACCTAATTTCGGTACAATATGGCCACTGGCAGCCATCTTGAATTTTAGACCGCACCCAGAAACACTCGTTCTCGTCCCAAGGTGATAACAAAGGTACCCAAGACATTTCGTGAAGATCAGTTCATAAATACAGACTCTAGTCTGAGCCGAATTTACATGTGTACTTACTGTAAGTCGCACTGAAAAAAATCAAAGTTCATCTAATTTGCATAATTTCTGCACGAGAAAAAAACCCATATTATATGTGATGTATCCCATGGTACTAAACGTTCACACAAAAAATTATTCAAATCAGCGCTTTCATATGGAAGTTCTGTGCAAAAATCTGATTGCACCTAATTTTGTACAAAATGGCTGCCATCGGCCATCTTGAATTTTGGAGCGCACCCCAAAACACTCGTTTTCATCCCACGGTGATACCAAAGGTACCCAAGAAGTTTCATAAAGATCGGTTTATAAATACGGCCTCTAGCCCGAGCCGTATTGGCATTTGCACTTACAGTGCTGAAAGTAACACTAAATAAATCAAAGTTAGTCTAATTTGCATAATTTACGTACGAAAAAAACCCCGTATTATATGTGATGTATCCCATGGTACTAAACATTCATACAAAAAATTATTCAAATCAGCGCTTTCATATGGAAGTTCTGCGCAAAAATCTGATTTCACCTATGTCTGTACAAAATGGCCGCCAGCGGCCAACTTGAATTTCGGATCGGACCTCAAAACACTCGTTCTCGTCCCACGGTCATAACAAAGGTACCCAAGAAGTTTCGTAAAGATCGGTTAAAAAATACGGCCTCTAGCCCGAGCCGTATTGAATTGTTGACGGACAGACTGACAGACGGCCGACTGGCCATGGCATAAGCTCAAATTTGGCTTCGCCAAAGTGGAGCTAAATGAAAGTGTCAATGACACTGTAGCTCAACTTGTCAAGACAAAGACATGTACATGTATAGTATGTGACACAGCAATGACAAACATCTAGGTAATGACCTGATAACAAAGGTACATATAAAGTATTGTAACGGTCTGTACATAAATACTGACCGTTGCCTGTAACAAATGTATAGGTAAAGTATTGTAAAGGTGGGTGACAGTCAGATGCTGAACTAGAAAAAATCTTTGAGTCCCAGAGTGGGTCTGACTGAACCCCAAAATATTTGTTCTCATAGCACATTGATAACAAAGGCACCCCAAAACACACTCGTTCCTGTCCCAAGGTGAAAACAAAAGTACTCAAGATGTTTTGTGAAAATCAGTTCATAAATACGAGCTGTATAGAACTTGTGACAAAAAACTGATTGGACCTAATTTCGGTACAAAATGGCCACTGGCAGCCATCTTGAATTTTGGACCGTACCCAGAAACACTCATTCTCATCCCAAGGAGATAACAAAGGTACCCAAGAAGTTTTGTGAAGATCGGTTCATAAATACAGCCTCTACCCTGAGCCGTATTGACATGTGTGCTTACATTGTATAAGTTGCACTGAATAAATCAAAGTTCATCTAATTTGCATAATTTCTGCACGAAAAAAAAAACCCTTACAATATGTGATGTATTCCATGTTACTAAACATTCATACAAAAATTTATTAAAATCAGAACTTTCATACAGAAGTTCTATACAAAAGACTGATTGCACTAATTTTGGTACAAAATGGCTGCTGGTGGCCATCTTGAATTTCGGACCACACCCAAAAACACTCGCTCTCATCCCACGGTGATAACAAAGGTACCCAAGAAGTTTCGTAAAGATTGGTTCATAAATATGGCCTCTAGTCTCAGCTGTATAGAAGTTGTGTACAAAAAACTGATTAGACCTAATTTTGGTACAAAATGGCCACTGGCAGCCATCTTGAATTTTAGACCGCACCCAGAAACACTCGTTCTCGTCCCAAGGTGATAACAAAGGTACCCAAGACATTTCGTGAAGATCAGTTCATAAATACAGACTCTAGTCTGAGCCGTATTGACATGTGTACTTACTGTGTGTAAGTCGCACTGAAAAAATCAAAGTTCATCTAATTTGCATAATTTCTGCACGAGAAAAAAACCCGTATTATATGTGATGCATCCCATGGTACTAAACATTCACACAAAAAAATTATTCAAATCAGGGCTTTCATATGGAAGTTCTGTGCAAAAATCTGATTGCACCTAATTTTGTACAAAATGGCTGCCATCGGCCATCTTGAATTTCGGACCGGACCCAAAAACACTCGTTCTCATCCCACGGTGATACAAAAGGTACCCAAGAAGTTTCGTAAAGATCGGTTCATAAATACGGCCTCTAGCCCGAGCCGTATTGGCATTTGCACTTACAGTGCTGAAAGTAACCCCAAAAAACATCAAAATTAGTCTAACTTGCACAATTTACGTACGAGAAAAAAACCCGTATTATATGTGATGTATCCCATGGTACTAAACAGTCATACAAAAAAATTATTCAAATCAGAGCTTTCATATGGAAGTTCTGTACAAAAAACAGATTTCTGCATCGTCGGTACAAAATGGCAGCTGGCAGCCATCTTGAATTTCGGACCGCACCCAAAAACACTCGTTCTCTTCCCACGGTCATAACAAAGGTACCCAAGAAGTTTCGTAAAGATCGGTTCATAAATACGGACTCTAGCCCGAGCCATAGCAGCTTGGCACTTACAGCTCTGAAAGTAACACTAAATAAATCAAAGTCAGTCTAATTTGCATAATTTACGCACGAGAAAAAAACCCGTATTATATGTGATGTATCCCATGGTACTAAACATTTATACAAAACTTTATTCAAATCAGAACTTTCATACAGAAGTTCTGTACAAAAAACTGATTTTTGCATCATCGGTACAAAATGGCCACTGGCAGCCATCTTGAATTTCGGACCACACCTAAAAACACTCGTTCCCGTCCCAGGGTCATAACAAAGGTACACAAGAAGTTTCGTAAAGATCGGTTCATAAATACGACCTCTAGCCCGAGCCATAGCCAATTGTTGACGTACGGACAGACGGACAGATGGCCAGACGGACAGACGGACGGACAGACAAACGGACGACGGACGACGGGCCATGACAATAGCTCAAATTTGACTTCGTCAAAGTTGAGCTAAAAATGAAAAAATCTGATGTTTCAGAAACATAATTTGTACTGTTGGCTTCAACTTGTGTTAGATAAAGGATTAAAGATGCAGTACATAAAGCAATGTTGGGCTATATGAGTCAATTTTCTTTTTTGCATGTAATAACTCCCAATCCTTCAAAATGCATTTTGGGAATAATTGCCTAAGTGACACGTTTGTGTGTGTGTGTGTGTGTGTGCAGGTGGGGGGGAGGGGGGGGGGGGGGAGTTGTGGAACCTATATTCAAACCTGGCCTGTATTACTAGCTGGAAAATACACATATCAACTTTGGTTGAAATCAAATAATCCAAACTGGAGTTATCAGTCAGAAACCAATTGTGGATGGACCGACAGATGGACGGATGAAAGTCATGACTATAGCCCTGACTATAAACAGTCAGGCTAAAAATGCATTTTGTACCAAAGAAAAAATATTGCATGAATGGCCCTGGGTGAGGAGAAGGTGAGGGGTGGGAGAGAGTGGGGGTGTGTCAGGGGAGTCCATTTTTTTCCACGTGGTCAGTCCAAATGCTTCAGAATGCATTTTGAGCTGAGAAAAAAAAAATACCTAACTGGCACCATGGGGGTGGGGGAGGGGTGGGGTGGGGGGTGGGGGATTACGTGAGTTTAAAAAAAGGTTCCGCATGTAGTGACTGTGAATAGTTCAAAATGCATATTCGTGGAAAGAAAAAAAAAATGCCTAATTGGGGGTGGGGGAGGGGGATGGGTGGGGGTGATAATTTGTGTCTGGATTTTTAACCACAAACTTTAACCAAAACTGTAATGACAAAAGGAAAAAAAAGGTAGTGACTGTAAATAGTTCAAAATGCATATTGGAGAAAATAAAAAAAAAATGCCTAATTTGGGGGAGGGTGGGGGGGGGGGATGTTTGTCTGGGTTTTTAACCAAAACTGTAAACCAGCATTTTTGACGAAAGAAAAAAAAAGTCCCTAATTGGCCCCTGGGAGGGGGGGTGGAGGGATGGGGTGTGGGGGGGGGGGGTGGGGGTCCGTAAGTTTTAAAAAAGGTTCCACATGTAGTGACTGTAAATAGTTCAAAATGCATATTGGAGAAAAAAAAAAGCCTAATTGGGGGGCGGGGGGGGGGGGGGGGGGGGTAGAGGGTGGTGGTGTTTGTCTGGGTTTTTAACCACAAACTTGGAATCATCCTACCAAGCTTCGGGCCTCTGTTGCCATCACAGTTGCCCAAAATGGGACGTTCTCATCTAGACATTTTTTGAAGTCAACCTATCAAGTTATAATGAAATCCCTCCATAAATATGAACTGTAGACTGTGCTAAAGGTTTTTGGGCTTCGGGTCCCTGTTGCCATCACAGTTGCCCAAAAGGGGATGTTCTCATCTAGACATTATATGAAGTCAACCTATCAAGTTACAATGAAATCCCTTCATAAATATGACATGTTGTAGACTGTGCTAAAGGTTTTCGGGCTTCGGGCTCAGGCAGCCATCATGGTTGAATGATCGCAACCAATAGGGGACATTCTCATCTGGGTATCATGTGGATTGATTCTACAAAGTTACAAGGAAATCCCTTCATAAATATGACCTATAGACTGTGCTGAAGGTTTTCGGGCTTCAGGCACCTGTAGCCGTCACAGTTGCCCAATCAAGTCCAAAAGGGGACTTTCTTATGTAGACATTATATGAAGTCCCAAACAAAATATTTTGAGCCTAAATTTTTTTTTTTCTTAAAATTGACCAAATGCATAAAAAACCAAAAAACTAATTTCTGGATTTTGGTCCAATATTTTCTAAGTCCCATCCTGCCCCCAAATTTTCAGTCTAAAAAAAAAATTTTTTTTTGTCTTAAAATTGACCGAAACACATAAAAGACAAAAAAAAAATTTCCGGATTTTGGTACAAAATTTTCTAAGTCCCACCCGGCCCCCAAATTTTCAATGTAAAAAGTTGTTTTTTTTTGTTTTAAAATTGACCGAAACACATAAAAAACAAACAAAAAATTCCGGATTTTGGTAAAAAAATTTCAAGGTCCCACCCGGGCCCCAAATTTTCAGTGTAAAAAAAAAAAAAAATTTTTTTGGTCTTAAAATTGACCAAAACGCGTAACAAAAAAAAAAAAAAATTCCAGATTTTGGTCCAAAAGTCCCACCCGGCCCCCAAATTTTCAGTGTAAAAAAATTTTTTTTTTTTTGTCTTAAAATTGACCGAAACGCATAAAAAAACCCCCAAAATTCAGGATTTGGGTCCAAAATTTTCGAAGTCCCACCCAGCCCCCAAATTTTCTGAGTAAAAAAAAAAAAAAATCTTAAAATTGACCGAAATGCATAAAAAACAATCAAAAATTTACGGATTTTGGTTCAAAATTTGCCAAGTCCCACCCGGCCCCCAAATTTTCAGTGTAAAATTTTTTTTTTTGTCTTAAAATTGATCAAAACACATAAAAAACAAAAACAAAATTTCCGGATTTTGGTTCAAAGTCACACCCGGCACCCGGCACCCAAATTTTCAGTGTAAAAAAAAAAAAAAATTTTGTCTTAAAATTGATCGAAACACATAAACAAGAGGGATGTTACATCCCAACGCTCACCTACATTCGCGCTTGATAATGTCGTTCCAATGTAACATGCCTAATATTTAGTTAAGGGGACGTCCAACCTAACTTTGGTCAAATTTCATGTAATTTTTTTTCAAGTCTAAAAAAGGCCCAAAATGAATAACCCCAATAAATTATATACCAAAATGCTTGGAATGAAACATAGAACATGTGAAAACTGAAATTTGCCATGGAACTGCTGCCATGTGTAAATAGCACCACCTGAAAGTCTGCTGTGGCATAAGTAAGAGAACAAAATTTTTACAATAAAATACCTCAAAATAAAATAACAGCTGTATTCTATAAACATTTAAGTACATACTCGAAGAAATCTTTTCCTAATTCATGAAAGTAATAAAGATTGAGACCAAATGTTATAAGTGGAGTGCTCACTGATTGAAGGCAGACATTTTCTTTTGTTTATGTTTTGATTTGGGGAGTTCAACAAAGGTCAACTTGAAGGAGTCCAGTAGAAGAAGTATGGAAGGGCAAAAGAGTGTCTCCCAATATAAAGATGTATGTGTTACTGTAATGGTTTGAAAAGAAAATATGATATTCTCCTATGCAGAATGCACTGCAAAGTCATACATTGTAGTTGAATAAATATATTTACAAACCCCTTGCACTGTAACCCCTTTTATCCCATGCATCAATTTGATAGTGATTAAATTGTTAAATTTGGCTGGTTTATCAATAAGTATATTAGCTTTGTTTAACTCTTGGACACCAATACACTCATGATATCTGTTGGAGAAGAAATAAGGGTAACTGTAACCTGTCACTGCAATAAACCATCCAATGTACTTAAAAGTACATTTTTATTCAAAACACATCAAATCAACCTTACATAACCATTATTGCATGTACTTTCCCCAAGGAGGCTTATTGACATACTGAGATCAGAAGGGCACATCCAGAGGGTCTCACATATTTTTTTCAAGAACGCAGTACACAAAGCAATCCCCAAAAGATGACAAGTGAGCTCCATTTGACACAAAAAATTTCCTGGGGGGGGGGGCGCTTTCTTCCTTGTATGACTCTACCTCCGGCACTCAAGGCATATGCCTTTTTTCTCACAGTTTAACTCTTTTTTCTTTTTGAAGATCCTGGCCACACTGTTCCAAACACTATCAGACAGGTAACCCTCCAAATAAGTGTATCTGCAAAAATCATGTTACATTGCAAAACATTCTTTTTAGAGTTTTAGTTCTGGACCTTTCATGCTTCTTACTTCCAACTATAACACTTAATTTATCGATTAATGGCTGAATAGAAAAGTCCTGCCATAATCAACATTTTGAGTTCCATAAGCCTTCAAAACAGCTCCGATAAAAGTGTCAAACATCAGATTGGTGGCTTTATACAGAATATTCATTAGGTTGTTGCTTGATAAGTAATAGGAACAAAATCTTCATAAGAAAATTCTGTAGCAATACAATTGAAGGTATTAGCAGGCACTTTGCAACAAATTGTAACAAATCAACTAGTTATAAACAAAATTCTAACTCAAAAGAGTGAAAGAGTACCACAACTCTGAAAAAATGTGGGAAGAAACACATGCTACAGCAGCTACAGGCATTGTTTCCCCATGATGCTCAATCACAACACCAAATATCCTTCACATTGGAGTAGCAATGGTTGAGATACAAGGGAGAATGTTGGTACATGTAATGATGAATGGGTAAGAGGACAGAGGTCACCACTGGCACTGCACGGCCCTAGATGCACTTTTGATTTTCCAACTTCCAGGTCTGGGGCATAATAATCGCAACACACCCACCTTATCAGTTCATAATTTCAGTAAAATAAAAGAAATTATCAATTTGAATTAATTAATAGATGATGGAAAATATTTGGCTTCCTTCGCCTTCTCGTACTATTTAATTACCACAAACAATATCAGTTTGATGCCGACAAACGAAACTGAAGGCATGTGGTTTGGTTAAAAAGTAACTCGGCATGAATAATGAAGAAATTGCGAATATTTTGTTTGTTTAAAAGCCAATTGCAGCTAATATTGACCGTGCATTCGATAATTCGTTTTGGTTTTGTCCACACGGCCACGCTGACACTCCGTGACAGCGGTTATGTTTATTGTGATATGCAAATTGGGGGATGGTTTCCGGTGAAGGAGATTTGTCACATTTGTCAGTGTAAAACGATCATAAAAGACACTGATCGACGCTTGTATTACTATGGTTGGTTGGAAGAAAAAACTATTCTCAGCATCGTCCAAGTGCACCTTATTTAAAAGCACGAATGCATCATTTTCAACCCATCTTCAATCGGTCCTTTGCAGACATCAAACATACCCGCCTTCAAATTCCATGGTTACTAGGAAGTAAATAACTTCGCAGCGACAGGGGGAAATTAACACGCTCAATATAGTTCCAGATCACTTGGAATATACTTTGTGAAAAAGTGATTTCTGAAGCATTCTGCTTACTTTGTTATGAATATTGCCTTATTTTATGTGTATCGTCCCGATTTTATACACTCGGTTATTTTTTTTTACAAGTGGTTCATGTTGTCTTTCTAGTGCGCAATAATTCAGATTTTTTGTCAACAAAAAAGTTCAGACGGCCTGTAAACATGAGAGGGAATTTCGAACCATATTTTGCAGTTATGACATTAACAGCTCAAGTATTTGCTGTCACCTGTTTGCAAATCCGCTCATACATTGTCTCGAACAAATAAGGGGCGTGATCACGTCCTTGCATTCTTACGATTGCCCAAATTGAGTATTGCTGCAAGAACCACATCGTAATCACATGACCGGAAAAACATCATTGAAACATGGCCACATCCGGAACATCCAAAATTTGTGTTGGTGTTATTACATTCAAATGTCAAAATCCACCAGAGTGTGTGTCAAAAAAATGCTTTCTCCGAGTCTGTAGTATGTTATCATTATATTGAGGACAAGGCTTTCGAATTACCGATTATTTTGTGGTTTTACCGGTTCGTTACTTTTGCCATTTGCAAATTAATCTTCTTCAAAATCATAAAATTCACTTTTTTTCCTGAAAAAAATTATATGTACCTTTTCTATGCACTTTACTCATTATTTTGATATATAATTTGCCTTAATATAAATCATTAACTAGGCATCAAATGATTAATGTGGTTTATGTGATGGCTTTGGAAAGTCTATATTTCTGCATTTATTATATATCAATTCAACATAGAATCATTGGATACATCTTTTAGAAATGTTTATGATTAAGAATATGAATCGTGAGGCCAGATATTAAATCATAAATAAGAATTAGGAAAGGCTTTCATAAATCACTGAAATTTTAATTGAAGTACATTCATTGGTTAAAGAGGAGTTGCGGAAAAACATTCGTTCAAGAAAGTGACTATAAGTCCCAACAAAAATACATCACATCAACAACTAAAATAAGCCTTAATGTTACTAGTAACAAGTATGAGAAAGTATTAAATAAAAAAAAAAAGTGAAAAAAAATTTTTTTTAAAGAAAGTGAATATAAGTCCCAAAAATCCCCGTCAAATTCCTCAAATATGCATGTAATAAGGGCGCAACGTTACCGCAATGTAGTTCAGTAACCCATGCGTACAATATCAATTGCCTGGAAAGACACATAGAAACAGAACTCACCTTAACACCTCACCTTAACACAAACTTTTAGAACTTAAAATTGAGTAAGTCAGACAAAAACGTGAACATTGTGACTGAAAAAAAGAAAAGAAATCAGTTAAATTTCTGCATACAGTAGGGTTAATACCTACAGTTGTTATTGAAATGAGAAAATAAACAGTAATGAGAGGTGAAGGCACCACAATCTGCACAAAAGCTGACTTTAACGCAAATTCTTACAACATCTAAACGCTAATTCTTACAAGTTTTGGCAGAAAATCAGCCTCAAATTCCTCAAATATGCAAGTAATGAGGGTTAAATATTACTGCAATGGAGTTCAGTAACCCAAGTACAGAATATTAATCGCCTGGAAAGACACATAGAAACACAACTCACCTAAACACAAAGTTTACAAACTTTTACAACTTAAAATTTACTAAGTCCGAGAAAAACATGAAAATTTTGAGTGAAAAAAAAGAAGATTTTCGTTAAATTTCTGCATACAGTAGGGTTAATACCTACAGTTGTTATTGAAATATGAAAATCAACAGTAATGAGAAGTTAAACCAGCACAATCTGCACAAAAGCTGACTTTAACACAAATTCTTACAACACCTAAACGCAAATTCTTACAACAACTTTTGGCAGAAAATTTTAGCTGAAATTTGGAAAAAAGTCGTAGTTTCAGGGTTAAATATTGTTCTGATAGTCCCCTACAACATACATATGTAATATCAAAGGCCTGAGCCCACTGATGTTTGAGAAATTCACCTTAACATTAAATCTTACAATATTGGACACGCCGGACGCCGACGCTGACGCCCGAGGTTATCACAATAGCTCACCACATCTTACAGATGTAGGTGAGCTAAAAACAAAAAAAAAATTCCAGCCCCCAAATTTTCAGTGTAAAAAAAAAAATTTTTTGTCTTAAAATTGATCGAAACACATAAAAAACCAAAAAAAATTTCAGGATTTTTGTCCAAAATTTTCAAAGTCCCACCCGGACACCAAATTTTCAGAGAAAAAAAAATAATTTTTTTTTGTCTTAAAATTGATCGAAACACATAAAAAACAAAAAAGAATTTCTGGATTTTGATCCAAAATTTTCCAAGCCCCACCCGGACCCCAAATTTTCAGTGTTAAAAAAAAAAAAATTTTTGTCTTAAAATTGACCGAAACACATAAAAAAAAACAACAAAAAAAAATTTAAGGATTTTGGTCCAAAATTTCAAAGTCCAGAACGGGGCCCCAAATTTTCACCCTAAATATGAACCCAGGGACTTGGCTTGAACAAACTTGAATCTCACCCCCCCTGAGGATACTGCATACCAAATATCAAAAGATTCTTATTGGCAGATCTGAAGATTTTTAAAAAATATTCCTCATACTGCACTAATTTAAACATTTGGGCTCCCATAGAGAGCCCAAACATGGACCCAGGCAATTGATTTCAATAAACATGTGAAACAATCTTCCAAAGATGTTATATGTGAAATTTGAAAGCTTTTGGAGCAGTGGTTTGGGAGAAAAGTAGTTTTATATGTCTTTCCCATTACCCACAGTGTTAAAAAATGCTGACTCAGCACTTTTTCAAAAGTCCCAGAAAAGTACCCCATGATAAAACCGATAGCAATTTTTTTTTTATCACTCCATTCTGTTGGTCCTAAGGAAGCTTCATACCAAATAAGAATTCTCACTCCAGTGTAGTTTTGGCGATATGGGTGTTTTAATTTTTTTCTATTTTTAGCTCCTGCGGTTCCCATGGGGCGACGGGAAAAATTTTTTTTGCATAAATTAAGTACTTATGACCCAATGAGCCCTCATATCAAATTTGGTCCAAATCTGCCTCTCAGTTTGGAAAATTGAAATTTTGGGAGGGTCAAATATTCTTGCCCCTCCCATAACAACGGCAAATATAGCCCCACAAACTTCTCTTGAACAAATCTGAGTCTACACCTCAAAGGGAAACTGCACACCACATATCAAGTCTCTGCTACTGCTGGTTCATGAGAAGAAGATTTTTTAAGATTTCAGCACACTTTTTGGGTGTGGCCCTACCAAGGGGCGAGGCAACTTGATTTGAACAAAATCAAATTGCGAGTCATAACAAACTATTATCTTAAATATCAATTAAATTGGTTCAGCGGTTTGGGAGGAGAAGACGCAAACACCATGTTCACGGACGACGACGGATGATGGACGGTGAGTGATCACTAACGCTCTCCTGACTGAAAGTCAGGTGAGCTAACAAGAAAACTTGGTAAAAAAATCCAGTTAATTTGCAGGAAAATATGATCAAACGTTCCCAAATTATACTTATTTCAATGACAAGAGAAATCTTGTGCTGGGCAGGAATATATGCCAACAGCATGCAAAGTGTTAAAACTGAAAGGAATTGTTGCTGGAAATTCAATTAATGTTAGTTATATGTAATGTCCATCAACATTATTTATGCACAGTAATGTCATATGGATGGTTCAGTTCTAACAAATCATATGATGGGTCTTGGGTGATTCCTCAGCTCAGAGATCATGCATTTGAAGCCGGTGCAAGTTTGTGCATTAGATGAGCATATACTATATACCTTATTTTAAGTTTAGACGGTCAGTACGGAATGGGAGCCATTGCCCACATGAAAAGGCCAGGCCCCGAATGCACTGGTGCTTATGCTCTTAACTGGCATAGTGTTAAATTATTTTTGATTGTCAGAATTTGTTCCCGAGTCTTTGCCTCATTACAATTTATCTGTGAAGGCCTTTAGGCACTCTCCCATAAACTGTAACAAGGCAGATCCTTGTAGACAAAATAACTGCACTCCAAAGAAAATATGAAGCACCTCTCAAGAATATAGAGTCTTTAATCCAGGCCTGGACTTTTAAAAAATCCAGGGTAGCTACTACGGCTCCACTAAACCTGTGCCAGGAAAGCTATTCTGTGCTTAGTCAGTTATTAATAAGGGAATTGAAGGTTTAAGGAGAGCTATCACAGCTGCTGAGAGCAATTACGGCTTCCCTTAAATTGATTTTGCAGGAGCCATGGAGGGCGCGAGCTATAGCTCCCCTCAAAAGGCCTGGCATGTTAATCTATGGAGTCTGTGCTTTAGAATAAAGCACAAATATGGACTTCCAGCACTCTACCAGTTAACAGAGTATAGCATATAGTAGTAAATATAGCATAGTGAAGATTCACTGAGAAACATCTCACCTAATACGTTTAAATACTGTATCTAAATCTTTCTTCATGTCAAACAACAATGCTGTATGTTTCTTAAATTCTTGGCAAGTTACTTCGTACCGTGCTGTTGACAACATATTGAAGTTTATTAACATTTCATTAGTTTTTTCAAACCGAGACAACCTGAAAGAAAATCAGATCCCAAAATAGTTTTGTTTAAATGTAAATAATATTTATTTCAGATAATCATGTCAAAGAACAAATGTTATGTGAATAAAAAATACATTAACTGAGGTGAATTCAGCAGTGAGCTAATAGTTTCTCTTTTTAGTCCACTGTTAACATCTACGGTGATCGTTCAACCTGCGAGGACATACAATGTGGGAATTGATGCCCACTGGAGGAAACAAAACCTATGAACATTACTTGATACAAAAAGTATGTAACCTTTTTTCGACTACTGCTTCAAATTAAGCCTTCAAAATATTTCAACTAATGATTAGCCAGTAATTAAGATTAATAAATCTGTATCTGCTGATTTGGCTCCATCAACATAGAAGAGAATGCAGTCAGAGTTCGCATGGCTCACAAAGTGAGCTCTATAGGTAACACACATGCGTATGTACAGAAACATGCAATTTCCAATGAAACAGCATATCTAACAAACTAAAAATTGTGTCTTCCGGTTTGCCAATCGGGGGTGGACATTTTTTCATTCGATAGTGAATTCTGGGATAGTTGAAAATATAAATTAGTGATGAACCAATTATCGGAACCGGTAATCAGAACTGGCCGGTTATAACAACCGTCAGTTTCCGGTTATTCTATATTTAACACTGACTATTAAAAATCCCTTGGATATCTGGCCATTTCAATAAAGTTTCCCCATTAAAAACGTGTGTAGTGCATAGCAGAAAATTTAGGGATTTGCAGAGCAGAGATATTATGGAATTTACCAACTGCAATCGGTACAAGATCGCCACCATTTCCCGTAGATTGTAGGGTTCATGTAAACATTGGAGAAACACATCAAGGGAGGTAACAAGTTGCAAAAAGAACCCTGAATAATATATTCCGACATACGTGTAAACCATGTGTCATACGACTTCACAACACACATTAACATCAAAATTATTATTCATTTAAGACCAAAAAAATGTTTGCTCAGTATATTCCTGGTTAATAGTGCCGAGTGTATTATTTCCTTACACAAAACCATATTAACACTATTTACCGGAATAACACACAATCTTCACAAGGACAATATCGTGTGGTTGTATCGTTAATAACAATCTTTTCCCCACACCCCAACAAAAATGCAAATATTATTTTGGCTAATATTGCTCAGCACTAAATATGCATACTCTGAGAACTTATGTGGTATTAAGCTTTCGTAATTGATGATTTATCAACGAAATTCTGTAGTATAACAGGCACTAACAGATTTTCTTCAGTGTCCTATTTCAACCATCGGAATCGGCATAATCGGCAGAGAAATAATCGGTAATTGGTTGATAGCAAGTTTTGATAATCGGTTCATCACTAATAAAAATAGCAACAAAAACAAGAGAATGCACAGTGTGTTGGCCGCATCAATCTTTCTGAATAAACAATGTTATTATTTCTTTTAACTTGAACATTGGCTTCCTAGAATTCAGTATTAAATTGATTTTTGTTACTTGAAAATTTTTAAATCCTACTTTTGACCACAAATCTTTTCTCTTTAGGTTTACTGCCAGTATCAAACGTTGACAAAACTACCAGCGGCATCAAGAATCATTTTCTTTCAAGTTTACGATACAATAGAGTCCCTTGCGACTGCGTTCTCTTCTAGGTCTAACCTAATTCATATTATTAGTATCTGTAAAGACTACTGCATTTGCTCAAACCTTATTATCGAAACACACAAAGTAACCATCAGCACACAGATGTCAAAACCTCATAACCATAACCTGCAAATTTTTCCCGCAATGCACCGAGGAATTTAACCAATTCAATCCTGTTTGACAGAGCTCAGTGACCTCTGTCAAACAGGATTGTATTGGTTATATTCCTAGTTACATTCTGGGCAGAATTTGATACTTTAAATTTCAGTAATTAGACATTACAGCTGTTGCGATTATTCGATTAGGCAACTGATCGTTGACTGTTATGGTAATCAACGGTTTTTATTTTTGGTTGATTATCGTTCATTTTTAAAGTGGTACAAAGTCAGGTTTAAATTGCATAGTATAATGAGGTGGTACAAATCAGGTTTAAATTGCATAGTATAATGAAGTGGTACAAGTCAGGTTTAAATTGCATGGTATAATGAGGTGAATGAACAATTTTATTATTAACCATTGAAATGTATAAGCAAAGTTACTTGTAATATCCCCTGGCCTTTGCTTTTTGTATGATTGTACAACATAATTTTAAAAATAGGCTGATGAAATCGTCAGATGTGTACCCATACGTGCAACTAGTAGAAAGCTGTATGACGGAGGGCCACCCCGGATGCCGACATTATGTACACCATACATGGTATGGATACATACAGAAATGGATTGGAGGAGTGCCTAATTTGATGGATAAAAGGTTAATATCACCGGATCAAATTATTAGATTTACATAAAAAACTATACAGCACAGCACACCAGTAACCTGAATACACATATAAAGTAACCTGATAATCGGATTAATATTTTTTGGGTTATCGCATGCCGAAGAAATGGATTGGAGGAGTTCTCAATTTGAAGGATAAAGGGTTAATATCACAGGATCAAATTATCAGATTTACACCAAAAACTATACAGCTCGGCACATAAGTAACCTGAACACATATATGAAGTAACGTGACAATCGTATTGATATTTTTTGAGTTATCGAATGCCAAAGGGATTGGGGGAATTTTCAATTTGAAGGCTAAAGGGTTAATATCTCAGGATCAAATTATCAGATTTACACCAAAAAGTATACAGCTCGGCACATCAGTAACCTAAACACAAATATAAAGTAACTTGACAATCCAAGCAATATTTTTCAAGTTATCGAATGCCAAAGGGATTGGAGGAATTTTCAATTTGAAGGATAAAGGGTTAATATCTCAGGATCAAAATAACAGATTTACACCAAAAACTATACAGCTCGGCACATCAGTAACCTGAACACAAATATAAAGTAACTTGACAATCCAAGCAATATTTTTCAAGTTATCGAATGCCAAAGGGATTGGAGGAATTTTCAATTTGAAGGATAAAGGGTTAATATCTCAGGATCAAATTATCAGATTTACACCAAAAACTATACAGCTTGGCACATCAGTAACCTGAACACAAATATAAAGTAACTTGACAATTCCAAGCAATATTTTTCAAGTTATCGAATGCCAAAGGGATTGGAGGAATTTTCAATTTGGAGGATAAAGGGTTAATATCTCAGGATCAAAATAACAGATTTACACCAAAAACTATACATCTCAGAACATCAGTAACCTGAAGATATATATAAAGTAACATGACAATTGGATTGATATTTTTTGAGTTATCTCATGCCAAAGGGATTGGAAGAATTCTCAATTTGAAGGATAAAGAGTTAATATCTCAGGATCAAATTAACAGATTTACACCAAAAACTATACAGCTTGGCACATCAGTAACCTGAACACAAATATAAAGTAACTTGACAATCCAAGCAATATTTTTCAAGTTATCGAATGCCAAAGAAATGGATACGGATGCCGGATGCACGGAGGGACGAAGGATGGACGAAAGATGGATGGCCACCCCGATGCCGGCATTATGTGTACCATACATAGTAAGGGTACACATAAAAACACTTAAGAGTTCCATTTGATCAATCTATGTACTCTGTAGTATTAACTAGCACTCTGTTAACCCTTTACCTAACATGAAAAGCAGGAGACACTTGCAAACAAAATTTTTGAATAACTAATTTTTTCATTTTTTGTCTCAAAGACATAGGTTATGACCCCTCATTGGAACGAGCTCAATGAGCTTGCTCCAAAGAGGGGTCATAACCTATGTTTTTGAGACAAAAAATGAAAAAGTAATGAAAATTAATTGGCGATTTTTGTGAATAGCACTGGCTGGGTTTTGGCCATTATGCTGGGTAAAGGGTTAATCAATTCTAAAGAGTATTGTTCAAATGGTATACATTTGAATAATTCCAAATTTGGGAAGTTATTGCAGACTGCACAATCTCCACCTGAATGCCCCTACTGGAAAAATGTGAAATGCAAAAGTGAGAAAATTGTCACAAGACTGACAACAATCAGTTCACTTGTAGTACTAAGTTTTAACTTGTGTAGGAACGGAGAGAGTTTTATGTTCGAGAAATTCTGGAAATTAGTTATAGAAATGAAACATTTCCACAAATGTTCTGTTTAAATCTTCAGACCAATCAGAGATATTTTGGTGTTTCCATTTTATCTCAACACAGAAGTGTACACATTCAATAATCGTCAGTTTTAAATTTGTTTAGTAAGTGTATTAGAGATTGTTTGTTGAATTTATGGGAAATGACTATTAATTGATTAATAATTGACTAATGCTGGCAATTAGTCGACTATGGAAATTAATAGCTGCGACAGTCATATTTGACATCATAGTGCAAAGGATTAACTCATTCCCTGCTGCAGGCGGATTTTCTTGCCCAGTAGAAAAATACTCTGCTACTCAGAAGAGGTGTGCTCTTAGCTCTTGTTAAGAAAGTAAACCCCATTAATAGTCCCCTTATTACCCTTAACAATGAATTCACGGTACCAGGCTTCATAGAATTTTTCACCAAATCAAGTCATGGCTTCTTCACTTGAATTCATTTCATGAGAAATTAAAGAAAATATTCAGCAGGTAACGAGTTAAGCACTGAGTATTTTTTTTTTGCTACTGGCAAGTGTATGGTTAGGCTTCTACTGAGAGAATTATTTTATTTAGAGGGATTTAACAACTCTTTTGGCAACCAGGGTCATCTCATGTCAGAGTTTTATGGGTGGTGGAAGCCAAAGTACCCAGACAGAACCAGTGAGCAGTGGTAAGTAATGTCAGATTCCTCAACGTACCAACTCTGCACAAGCAGGATGAGCATTAATTGAAAGCAAGTGCACCATCAACGTGCAGTGAGTTTCACTATGCTCCCACAAAGGCAATCAGGATTAAGTACCGCATTGTCCTAAGGACACAACGTAGTTGCTTCTGGCGGGGATCAAACCGTGGAATCTCGATTTGAAGTCCAATGCTGTAACCACCGAGCCTCTGTGCCCCCCACCTGAGAGAAACATTCCTGAATTAATATATGTCAGGGAGTATGATCATGATCACAGCATCGACTCGATTTTTCGCAATCTTTACAGTACTTTAATCACAAAAGTTGTCTCTTCTCTTACTGGATTATCATCTGGTCATGCAGGTCTTAATATTTTATCTGATTTGTGAAAGTTGGTTTTGATTCTAGTGAACTCCTGCTGTGAGAATCAATTTTTTGTTCTATAATAATTTAGAATTTGAGAGTACTATAATACCCTTGGGAAGTTGGGAGTGTGATTAGGGCTTCACAGTATTTTGATATTTCACTGAAACTCTGTATTTTTTTCAATATCGATACCGTACTGAGCCAATTTCAACTCACTTGATATACCAACCTTCACGATATTGTCGACAAGCAATGTCGAAATTTTCAAACTAATGATAAACTTAACTTTTTGGACTTGAACTCCATCTAAAGTCATCACATGCACACTATAAACTACCATACTTTTATTTAATTTAGATATGGTTCCAAGCCAGAAAATAAGCAGACTGTCATCTAGAAAATGAGGTCCTCAGAGGTGAGTTTAGTGATGCTACCCTGCACAGCAGGGTAGCATCACTAAATTTGCCCTCTGTGAAACTCAATCTGAATCAGGGTCTCAAAACTAAAAAGAAAGAGGTACCCAGAGGATAAATTGGCCCACTGTATGGGATAGCATCATCAAATTCACCCTCTGGGGACCTTATTCTGCAAATGTCAGACTGCTTATTGTCAGGCCTGTATGGTTCCTTTGCAAAATCAAATACACGTGGTTCTATTCGTTCCAAGCAAGAACTATCACAAAGTACGAGAAGTATTGTGTGCGTTTGGAATTCTGCATGGTCATATCAAACAAGGATTGTCAGTTTTCAAATACTTGATATTTACTCATATCGCAGTATTTAAAAAAATACCGTACTCGGCATTACAAAACAAATCTCATATTCATATATTTACTTGTGTTTAACCCTTTAACCCTTTACCCAACGCAGACGATATCAAAATTTATTATTTTAAATATCATTTTTTCAAATTTTTCGAAAAATTTCAACAAAACCATAGCATGTGACCACTTGTTGGAACGAGCTTGACGAGCTCGTTCCAACGAGGGGTCACATGATATGGTTTTGTTGACGTTTTTTGAAAAATAATATTTTTTCTACAACTGAATTTGCATATTACGTGGGCGGATGTGGCCAATTCATTGGGTAAAGGGTTAATATGGGTCTAGTTCCAAATTTGTTGAGTGTCTTCGTCGTACATGCACATGTAGAACACATGTTCCAACATACAGGCTTTTGGTGGGAAGTACATTACTTTGGCAGTGGTTTCTAGTGAAATCTAGGCTGCCTATATACACAGCTAAGACTTGACTAGACACTACCTCTAAGTCCAAACACTACCTTTTTATGAGGGAGCTAAAAATAAGCTGAATATTCTCCAGGCTGTTAAGGACACTTTCAGAATCCATGACAAGAAACAAATAAATATTTTTGTGAGAATCAAAGTTGATTGACTTTGTTTTGTGAGGACCCATTGCGAGAATCAGTTCAGATTCTCGAGTGAATGTTCATGAAATGCTTACATCAATGGATCAAGATGTCAATACTGCAAACTCAAGTCCAATGGCAGTGGGGTGGGGGGGGGGGGGGGGGGGGTAACAAAAATAGCAATCAATATCCAATGTTGTCAAATTTCAGTTCTGATATGCGTGACTGTAAAGTGTTGAAGGGGGATAAATGGACAGAAAATTTCAACTGGTCACGATCCATTCACAATACTGCTGAAATGGTTAGTAAATTTTGTAACCGGCAGCTATTATTCGAATAATTACCGGATAACCACTACATTTATATCAAAGTTAATTTGAAGAATGGTCTCAGCTGTTTTTCAACTTTTAACAAGTGACTATTCTGTATACAGGAGACTCAGAATTTCTATATTACGATATGCCTGCCCTCATTCATTTTAAAACCCGTTCTTTCTGGCATTACTTGGCATATTAAGTACTTCTCATTCAAGCTTTATGACATGTTAACTAGATAAAACAACTGGAATAAATGTAAATTAATACAAATTTGTGTTGTCAGATGTTTTTCCTCACTAACATAATAGACTTGTTACACTATTGGAAGATAAACTTTGATTTTCAAATATCCATTTCTTGATTAGAATTAACCTTTAAGGGCCTTTAATCCAACTTTAATCACATTTTCAACAACAAAACAGGTGCCCAACATGCAGGATGTGGATTGTCATAGTAAAGCAAAAATGTATAAAAAAATCTCCAGGCCCTTAGTGTGGGTGCCCCCCCTTCCACCACTGAAAAAGCTACCTACACCACTGGAGTGCAGCCATACTCACTTGAAGCCACACAGGATATCATCTAAGGACAAACAAACACATTTTTGACAGTTAATTCATCTTGATTGCCAATATGTACATAGTGTAAGATTATCTGTTTGGCAAATATTAGTCAAATCAGAGAATGTTTGTTCAAGTTATTGCACTAAAGAGCTCAAAATTCGTAAAAATTGACTAATTAAGGCCCATAAATCTGTAACGAAAAATCAGGTCCGGCCAGTTTTCGAACTCACTTGGGATATTATTGCCAAAGACCTGCAAATCAGGCTTGTCATTTGTAAAATTGCAGGAGTGCCATTATGGTTTGCCTCAAATCACCCCAGGAGGGCCATTTTGGGTTCGCCTAAAATGACCCCAGCAGGAGATTTATGGTTTGTGGGGGCCGGGGGCATTTTGTTTCAGTCTGCTGGGTAGACAACTAATATCACTTTAAGGTACATTATGTAATTATGATATACATCATCATGTAATGCACAGATGCAGGCTTGAATATTTGGATGCAAGGTTACCCATGACACTCATTAACAGTGAGTGTTCTAGTTATCTTGCATCCAAATAACATTACATGATGACTGTACAACCCAGAGCACTATGCTCACCACCAGATGCCGATAACTTGGGGCGTATCAATCTGATTTGGAGCACGAATCGTCCCAGCTTTGATTTTGTGACGAAACGTCCCAGGCGAATCGTCAGGGGTCGAACTAGCTTGGGGATGACACACCCTGTAATCGCACGTGACATGAGGAGAGTTTTCACTGTCTGATGTACAATGACATAACTAATTACAACTTTGGAATTGGCAGACCTCTCACTCGTATTTGGAAAGTTACTTACTGTCTCTGGGTGTCTGCATCGACAACACACTACAAACTTCACAAATTGCGCTTTGTTACCTCCTTCAATCCGTGAAAATTGAGACAGCCGATTTTGAGGGGCCTTCGACTGAATTAATGGGCCGCAGAAATCAGGGTTAGACAGATGTTTATCACCGTCCACAGAATTTTGAACTCAGGTGGGCGACTGCGGCCCGGGGCGATCACCCACCTCAAAATGACAAGCCTGGCAAATATTAGTCAAATTGGAGATCGTTTGTTCAAGTTATTGCGCTAACAGTGTGAGGATGCCCGGACCCTCACCCCCCTGCTGGGACACACACCGGCCATCATAAATAAACCCATAGGTCCTGGTTGTTAACACAAGATGACCAAAAAATATTAATAAATACCACAACCTGAAAGTACACATTCTAACCAAAACTGGTCAAGCAATTATCAAAATTATCATTACTTTTTCAACGTTACCTACTTCATGCAGTTTTAAGGCCTCAGAATTTCAGCATTCAAATTCAAATAAATTTCAGGGAATCTTGTAGAACCTACCCATTATAATAACTTACATTTCTCGCTGAAGATGCACCATGTTGACAACATCATCTCTATTCACCTGACTAACTAGAGATTCTGCAAACACCTTTGCTGGGTCTGTCAGGATTTCACTATCATCTTCACTGACTGTGGCTGATGACATCACTGTTAAACGATGTAACTTTCTTGAAACTCTATATCACTATGAAAAACTCTTTTCCTTTTTGTATTCACCTTATCAAATATCTGCAGTTACTCATAATAATGTTAGCCTGATCAGTCGAGAAACCTGAAATGTGAAAAAACAAATCTTCAACATTTATCTACAAGTTTATTAACAAAAACAGGCCTCATTTTTCAACTTAAATAGAGAAATTTAATTTTTTGATTCTTGTAATACTTCAATAAAACTCAGTAAAGAGACTCCAATTAAATTCCCTTCCAATCCACATGAGTGGTCAAATCTAAAAATCAGAGTGTTCTGTGTGTCCAAAGCTGAGCTGGCAACAAAGAGGTTGGTTTCACCTTAAAAACATTACTTGTGATCCCGCCTTGAAACAATAGGCAAACTTTTGGGCGTTAAACATGTAACTAGCTCAGACCTCAGTACTTAAGTTATGCCAATAACATGATAATACAGAGTTGAAAGTTGATGACAAAGGATCACTGATGAACTGTCAAATCTTTAGACTATGCCTGTACATTGCATTTTGTATTACTGCCTCATTTTTGCCCGATTGATATAGCAATCTGGCAATAATGAAGCAATAGTGAAAATGAACCATTAGTCAACATTTTACAATAAAAAAAACACGAGACTAAGTCTGGTGTTATTTTATTGTAAAATGTTGACTAATGGTACATTTTGTAATATCTTGAAGGGCTGGATAGCATCTGATCATCTGGAATATTACATGCTGTCATACATAATGAAAGTATCAATGACACTGTAGCTTAACTTGTGTGTTGTGTTTGATGAAAAGGATAATGTTCAATGCTTATGAAAGGATTATGAAATAAGACAAGAATTGTGATAATTGGGAACATGTTCATTTCTGTTCCCTGTATGCTATGTTTTTGATAAAAATAATATGAGGTGTACAGTACACTGTACTAAAGAGCTGAGGGGTGGGTTAATATGACCTCAAAGTTAATGTATGTGGCACTCACAGTTAACGAATATCAATGAAAGTTACCAAGTTACAGTGAAATTATTTCAAAACGAGTCATTCTATCAAGTTACATTGAAATCCCTTCATAAATATGGCCTGTAGACTGTGCTAAAGGTTTTTGGGCTTCAGGCCCCTGTAGCCATCAGTTTCCCAATTGCGTCCAAACGGGACGTTCTCATCTAGACATTATATGAAGTCAACCTACCAGTTATAATGAAATCCCTTCATAAATATGACCTGTAGACTGTGCTCAATGTTTTCGAGCTTCGGGCCTTTGAAGCCGTCACAGTTGACCAATCACGACCAGAAGGGGATGTCATCATCTAGGCATTATATGGAGTCAAACTAACAGGTTACAATGAAATCCTTCCATAAATATGACCTATAGACTATGGCAGCCATCCATGCTGAATTATCGCGACCAAAAGGGGACGTTCTCATCTAGACATTATTTGGAGTCATCCTACCAAGCTACAATGAAATCCCTTCATAAATATCACCTGTAGACTGTTCTAAAGGTTTTCGGGCTTCGGGCCACTGTAGCCATCACAGTTGCCTAATGGTGTCCAAAAGGGGCCATTCTCATCTAGACATTATATGAAGTCAACCTACCAAGTTACAATGAAATCCCTTCATAAATATGACCTGTAGACTGTGCTAAAGGTTTTCGGGCTTTGTGCCCCTGTAGCCGTCACAGTTGCCTAATGGAGTCCAAATGGGCTGTTCTCATCTAGACATTATATGAAGTCAACCTACCAAGTTACAATGAAATCCCTTCATAAGTATGACCTGTAGACTGTGCTAAAGGTTTTCGGGCTTTGGGCCCCTGTAGCCGTCACAGTTGCCTAATGGTGTCCAAATGGGCTGTTCTCATCTAGACATTATATGAAGTCAACCTATCAAGTTACAATGAAATCCCTTCATAAATATGACCTGAAGACTGTGCTAAAGGTTTTCAGTCTTTGGGCTCGGGCAGCCATCATGGTTGAATGATCGCAACCAAAAGGGGACATTCTCATCTGGGCATCATCTGGAGTGATCCCACGAAGTTACAATGAAATCTCTTCATAAATATGACCTGTAGACTGTGATCAAGATTTTCGAGCTTCTGTAGCCATCACAGTCGAACAATCATGACCAAAAGGGGATGTCATCATCTGGCATTATGTGGAGTCAACCAAACAAGTTACAATGAAATCCTTCCATAAATACGACCTATAGACTATGCTAAAGGTTTTTGGGCTCGGGCAGCCATCAAGGCTGAATGATCGTGACCAAAAGGAGGCATTCTCATCTAGACATTATTTGGAGTCATCCTACCAAGCAACAATGAAATCCCTTCATAATTATGACCTGTAGACTGTTCTAAAGGTTTTCGGGCTTCGGGTCCCTGTAGCTGTCACAGTTGCTCAATCGTGTCCAAAAGGGGACTTTCTCATCTATACATCTCATCATCTATGTGGGGGTGGCACAAGATTTTCCGCTATGCCACTGCCTGTAGACTGTTCTAAAAGGTTTTTGGGCTTCGGGCAACCTACCAAGTTACAATGAAATCCCTTCATAAATATGACCTGTAGACTGTGCTAAAGGTATTCGGGCTCGGGCAGCCATCATGGTTGAATGATCGCAACCAAAAGGGGACATTCTCATCTGGGCATCATCTGGAGTGATCCTACGAAGTTACAATGAAATTCCTTCATAAATATGTAGACTGTGCTAAAGGTTTTTGGGCTTCGGGCCCTTGTAGCCATCACAGTTGCCCAATCTGGACCAAAAGGGGACTTTCTCATCTAGGCATTATATGAAGTCAACCCACCAAGTCACAATGAAATTCCTCAATAAATATGACCTGTAGACTGTGCTAAAGGTTTTCGAGTTTTGGGCTCGGGCAGTCGTCACGGTTGGCAGATCATGCACAAATGGGGAAATTCTCATCTAGACATCATAAGGAGTCATCCTACCAAGTTACAATGAAATCCCTCCATATTAAACATGACCTGCAGACTGTGCTAAAAGTTTTTGGGTTTCGGGCTTGGGCAGCCAACACGGTTGACAGATCATACCCAAAAGGGGACATTCTCATCTAGGCATTATACAGAGGCATCCTACCAAGTTACAATGAAATCCTTGAAAAAAAGAAATGAACCAAACTGAAAAACCACCCAGCCCTACTGCAAACAGGTGTCAAGTACCAGACAGCCATGTGCAGACCAGCCCAATGATGGCGGCCCGGTCTGCATCCCTAGTATATTAACAAGGTACACAACTCACTTTTCGAAAACGATAGCACTCATCATCGTTATACCCTCTCTCAAATTTGATTCACACAACGTATCCAACAGTACCCGGTATCAGTGGAAAGGGGAATGAATAAGCTTTACAGTGGTTTATTACACGACCGTTGGGTGTTCTTGGGTTGTTCATGATAACTGGGAGAAGTCGCAGAAAAGGTCGAAAAACATTTAGTCGGACAAGATAGTGCACAGTGGAAAGTGTGTTACGAGCGACAATTATCTGATTTATTACAAATAATTTGAGGTCCCATTGTCTATGGAGGGCAGATTCAAATATTAACCATATACCTATATCAATTTTCAATCTTGGGTTGACATTTATTCATTTCTGGAGTTCACATTTACCGTTTATACACTTTTTAGCCATAACTTGGAAATCTTTTCAAGTTGATGGCATCCATAGATACGCGACTGACACAAAAAATTTCCCCATTCTCCCATTGGCTTATTTTCATTGATGATTTTCTCGGCATAAATAGTAGCCAATGGGATGTTTTTGTGACCATCTTTGCTTCTGTGGATGACGTTAATTTGTTTGGTTACCAAGGGAAGGTTAAAAAATGTATAAACGGTATCATTTGTCTTCAAAAAGGTTAATTAATCCATACAAAGTAACAATCAAACATTATTCTTCACTTTTGAAAATATTTTGATCGGGACGGTTGAAAGTTAAAAAATTTATAGTAATTTATATATTTTTTATACTTACCAATGACCCAGACATAGCTGGTGCTAACTCTTAAAATATAGGGCCAAACACAAATTTTGCCCCCCAATCCCCAAAATTTGCATCTAAAACTAAAGAAAACATGTCCTGAAAGGCCCTCCACACATCGCCCCTACTGCGCATGCTGTTATTCATTCTGTTATTCAGCTAAAACTCCCAAGAAATTTTAGTAATAATAATTACAGAAACTATGCCAAAAGCATGGGAGAATAGCAAGGGGGAACTTAAAGGACAGGGAGAGAGGAAAACACTTGAAAAAACAGTGTAACTAAATAATCAGAATGACAACAAAATGGCTGCTGCCTTGAAAATAGGTAACTTAACATAATTTCATTAAAAAATTTTAAGTTACAGCCCTGATAATATTCTGTCACACATTCTTTTCCTCTCCTCCTTTTCTATCCTCCTTAGAATCACCATTTCACTAATATTTATGTGTCTGGCATCATTTAAACTGAGATTTAAAAGCACAAAGATCAGTCAGATGTTAACTGATGAAGGGCCAAACTTAGAATGATAAATGGCGCCAATTTCGGAACGTCCTTGACACTGCGCATGCGCAGTAGGGGCGAAGTGTGGAGGGCCTTTCAGGACATGTTTTCTTTAGTTTTAGATGCAAATTTTGGGGATTGGGGGGCAAAATTTGTGTTTGGCCCTATATTTTAAGAGTTAGCACCAGCTATGTCTGGGTCATTGGTACAGTATAAAAATATGAGTCCGTAAGTTTGTGAACTCGCAAAATATTAATAGTGAAATTTTAGGGGTTAACGTTGAAATATCAACACCAAACTTCAGATATGTATTATTTTTAATGTTTTCAGTCAGAAACCGCTCATTTGATATTTTTATGACTAGTAGTTCATTTGCGGACTCTTTGGCCCATCTTGCGAAAAATGAGTTCGTAAGTTTGAAAACGCGCTATACATTAATAGTGAAATTTTAGGGGTTAACGTTGAAATATCAACACCAAACTTCGGATATGCATTATTTATACTGTTTTCAATAAGAAACCGTTCATTTTATATTTTTATGACTAGTAGTTCATTTGCGGACTCTTTGGCCCATCTTGCGAAAATGAGTCTGTAAGTTTGTGAACGCGCAAAATATTAATAGTGAAATTTTAGGGGTTAACGTTGAAATATCAACACCAAACTTCGGATATGTATTATTTTTAATGTTTTCAGTCAGAAACTGCTCATTTGATATTTTTATGACTAGTAGTTCATTTGCGGACTCTTTGGCCCATCTTGCGAAAAATGAGTTCGTAAGTTTGAAAACGCGCTATACATTAATAGTGAAATTTTAGGGGTTAACGTTGAAATATCAACACCAAACTTCGGATATGTATTAATTATACTGTTTTCAATCAGAAACCGCTCATTTGATATTTGTATGACTAGTAGTCCATTTGCGGACTCTTTGGCCCGTCTTGCGAAAAATGAGTAGGTAAGTTTGTGAACGCGCAAAATATTAATAGTGAAATTTTAGGGGTTAACGTTGAAATATCAACACCAAACTTCGGATATGTATTATTTATACTGTTTTCAATAAGAAACCGTTCATTTGATATTTTTATGACTAGTAGTTCATTTGCGGACTCTTTGGCCAATCTTGCGAAAATGAGTCCGTAAGTTTGTGAACGCGCAAAATATTAATAGTGAAATTTTAGGGGTTAACGTTGAAATATCAACACCAAACTTCGGATATGTATTATTTTTAATGTTTTCAGTCAGAAACCGCTCATTTGATATTTTTATGACCAGTAGTTCATTTGCGGACTCTTTGGCCCATCTTGCGAAAAATGAGTTCGTAAGTTTGAAAACGCGCTATACATTAATAGTGAAATTTTAGGGGTTAACGTTGAAATATCAACACCAAACTTCGGATATGTATCAATTATACTGTTTTCAATCAGAAACCGCTCATTTGATATTTGTATGACTAGTAGTTCATTTGCGGACTCTTTGGCCCGTCTTGCGAAAAATGAGTCGGTAAGTTTGTGAATGCGCAAAATATTAATAGTGAAATTTTAGGGGTTAACGTTGAAATATCAACACCAAACTTCGGATATGTATTATTTATACTGTTTTCAATAAGAAACCGTTCATTTGATATATTTATGACTAGTAGTTCATTTGCGGACTCTTTGGCCCATCTTGCGAAAATGAGTCCGTAAGTTTGTGAACGCGCAAAATATTAATAGTGAAATTTTAGGGGTTAACGTTGAAATATCAACACCAAACTTCGGATATGTATTATTTTTAATGTTTTCTGTCAGAAACCGCTCATTTGATATTTTTATGACTAGTAGTTCATTTGCGGACTCTTTGGCCCATCTTGCGAAAAATGAGTCGGTAAGTTTGTGAATGCGCAAAATATTAATAGTGAAATTTTAGGGGTTAACGTTGAAATATCAACACCAAACTTCGGATATGTATCAATTATACTGTTTTCAATCAGAAACCGCTCATTTGATATTTGTATGACTAGTAGTTCATTTGCGGACTCTTTGGCCCGTCTTGCGAAAAATGAGTCGGTAAATTTGTGAATGCGCAAAATATTAATAGTGAAATTTTAGGGGTTAACGTTGAAATATCAACACCAAACTTCGGATATGTATTATTTATACTGTTTTCAATAAGAAACCGTTCATTTGATATATTTATGACTAGTAGTTCATTTGCGGACTCTTTGGCCCATCTTGCGAAAATGAGTCCGTAAGTTTGTGAACGCGCAAAATATTAATAGTGAAATTTTAGGGGTTAACGTTGAAATATCAACACCAAACTTCGGATATGTATTATTTTTAATGTTTTCAGTCAGAAACCGCTCATTTGATATTTTTATGACTAGTAGTTCATTTGCGGACTCTTTGGCCCATCTTGCGAAAAATGAGTCGGTAAGTTTGTGAATGCGCAAAATATTAATAGTGAAATTTTAGGGGTTAACGTTGAAATATCAACACCAAACTTCGGATATGTATCAATTATACTGTTTTTAATCAGAAACCGCTCATTTGATATTTGTATGACTAGTAGTTCATTTGCGGACTCTTTGGCCCGTCTTGCGAAAAATGAGTCGGTAAGTTTGTGAATGCGCAAAATATTAATAGTGAAATTTTAGGGGTTAACGTTGAAATATCAACACCAAACTTCGGATATGTATTAATTATACTGTTTTCAATCAGAAACCGCTCATTTGATATTTGTATGACTAGTAGTTCATTTGCGGACTCTTTGGCCCGTCTTGCGAAAAATGAGTCGGTAAGTTTGTGAACGCGCAAAATATTAATAGTGAAATTTTAGGGGTTAACGTTGAAATATCAACACCAAACTTCGGATATGTATTATTTATACTGTTTTCAATAAGAAACCGTTCATTTGATATTTTTATGACTAGTAGTTCATTTGCGGACTCTTTGGCCCATCTTGCGAAAATGAGTCCGTAAGTTTGTGAACGCGCAAAATATTAATAGTGAAATTTTAGGGGTTAACGTTGAAATATCAACACCAAACTTCGGATATGTATTATTTTTAATGTTTTCAGTCAGAAACCGCTCATTTGATATTTTTATGACTAGTAGTTCATTTGCGGGCTCTTTGGCCCGTCTTGCGAAAAATGAGTCGGTAAGTTTGAAAACGCGCTATACATTAATAGTGAAATTTGAGGGGTTAACGTTGAAATATCAACACCAAACTTCGGATATGTATTATTTGTAACCCAAAGAACCAGAAACCATTCATTTCAGAACATTAATCCCCATAGTTTACTTGCGGTCTCTTACGGACTCTTACGGTCTCTTTTTCTACCTGCGGACTCATTTTTGAACTACCGTACAAAACTGTTCTCGCAACTGAAGCTCTCTGAATTTAGTGAAATCGACCGCCTGCTTGCACTATAATTTTGTATGTAGCCGGACTGCGTTCTCTTCTAGGTTTTACCTATTTTCATATTATTTATATACCATTATGGGGGCACGTCAGCATCGATTCAAAAATGCTACCAAATATCATTTTTCTTTCGATTTCACAGCTTGTGGCGAGTATCTGTGACCAATTCGTGCACAACAGTGCCGCGAAAAAAGGTGACATCATAAATAATCTCATTACATTAACGCATTAAACTTCGTATACGTCAGTTTGATGACAGCTAGGTACCTGTTAATTCAAGATATATAACTACATATTATATGGAGAAATAATATTTCATGCGTAAATAACGTAAGGCTTGAAAACTTTGTCCTGGAAGGAAAGCCTCTCGGCGCAGATCAATTCTGGGATCTAAGCGATGGAAACCAAAAATCGACAAAAAAGCTGTCGTGTTCAGTTCAGAACTTCCTTTATGCCAGCGCAGACGTCCGAGACAAATTAGAATTACGTTTTTCTCTCACCCCTTCAAGCTGCATAACTGAAAAAAAAATACCAAGAAAAAATCAAAGAAAACGACGGAAAATAATAAATTTGAATAAAGATTAAGTGGTATCCCCATAAAACTGTTCAAAGAATGCGCGGAAGATATAGCACCAGCACTCACCAACATCTTCCAAACATCAATCGATACGGGCCAACTACGTGAAAATTGGAGAAATGCAACTATATCCTGCATATTCAAATAAAAAAAGGAGACAGACACTGTGAAGAAAATTACAGACCAGTATGACTCACGTCTGTGCCCACCAATGGCCACAGAAGGCCATCCAATATAACTAAAACTGTTGCATTTAAAAGCATATTTGAAGTCAAACAATCTTTATTTATCGTAGAATGAATGTTTGTAACGCTCGTTCTTCAAATTAGTTGTTTTATTTCAAAGAGAAACTATTTTTAAATGCTACCGAAGGCCACCGTCACCGATGGCCACTCTAAATAATATACCTACTGTCGCACTGTAAAGCATAATTGAAATCGGACAACCCTAAATTACTCTAAATTAGACTAGGGTGGATGTTTATTTTTCGAGGGTATTTTTTTTTTTTGCGGGGGGGGGGGGGGGGCGGGGGGGGGGGGGGGGACTAGATTTTCAAATTCCAACAACATTTCCATTATCATTTTATTGAGATTACCGGTGGCCTTCGGTGTCGCTTTCATTCAGAATAAAGAAAAAAACCCGGTATTTTCAAATTGAAGACAAAAATTTTACCCAACCTGACGACGAGAACGATCAGCTCTATTCATAAAAAGCACCATTCCATTTTCATTATGCTTTCATTTTTGTCTCAAAAACATAGTTTATGGTCCCTCGGTGGAAAGAGCTAGGTGAGATCCATTGAGGGGTCATAAGCTATATTTTTTATTAAAAAATAAATTGTATGTATACATGTATTACGTTGTTCGGTGAAAGCCGCCCTTTTCATTCATCTATTTTCAGGACGCCGTTTTGTCCTAATTTGGGGGACATTAAAACTAGAAACAACACTTTTATCGTGTTATGTTTTATTGTGGTGTGTTTCTTTAGTCATATTATGATGGAAATTATTGTAAAATGCAGAATAGGCACAGAAAATTTATATATTTTGCTTGATGCCTTTACACCTTCTCTATAATGCAATGCTGTTGGACTTTGTTCAATGTTTCTGTTCTTTTCATGCTTGTATAAATATCACTTGTTTTTGTTGATCATCTAGTTTTATGAGGAATAAAAATAATGTTTTAACAAACTGTCTGTTCTTTCACAAATGCCCTCTAAAATCTGACGACGTATTCATGACTTTAATACAAGTCTACGCGAAACTCTAACAATAGCATCGTTATCTGTTGTCATTGTACAAACTATTACTAATCCGGGTTTCAATCTGAAAAGACCGGCACTTCATCACAATGTTGGTTCAGGTGGCCTTCGGTAATCTTACTGAACTAACAGCGGGATGTTATCACCATTCAAAAACATTTTTATCCACTTTATGTAAAATAAATGGATTTAGGACCCAGTAGACCAAACTTAACGAAACTGAATTAACTGGAACTGAGTTATCAGTTTCATTTAAAACAGTTTGATGAAATGGCCTTCGGTAACAACTCTCCTCAGCCGAAAAAATGTTCTTAAATGCAACAGTTTTAGTTACATCGGGGTGGCCTTCGGTGGCCATTGGTAATTTTGTCCTCAATTTGAAAACATGTTTTTTTTTAATTCTGAATGAAAGCGACACCGAAGGCCACCGGTAATCTCATTAAAACGATAATGGAAATGTTGCTATTATTATCAGCCTACGTAAAATAACAGTAAAGACTGAATTAACTGCAATTTCGTTTGAAACAGTATGAATTAGGTGGTCATCGTGAACACTGGTCCCTGCTTGCGGAGTGTAAGCGGAGATCGAATTTGAAAATCTAGTCCCCCCCCCCCCCCCCCCCCCAAAAAAAAATATATACCCCTGAATTTACTGGAAAAACAGCTTTATAAACATCCACCATAGTCTTGTTCACGGTAATTTAGTGTTGTCCGATTACAATGCGACAGTAGGTATATTTAGAGTGGCCATCGGTGAAGGTGGCCTTCGGTAGCATTTGAAAATAGTTTCTTTTTGAAATCGACCAACTAATTTGAAGAACGAGCGTTACAAACGTTCGCTCTACGATAAATAAAGATTGTTTGACTTCAAAAATGCTTTCAAATGCAACAGTTTTAGTTATATTGTGTGGCCATCGATGGCCATCAGTGGCCTTCGGTAGCCATGGGTGGCCTTCGGTATTTAGTAGGACCCCTGCAAACTATTAGAACATATAATATTCCTAAACATCCTGAACCACCTAGAGCAAAACGACGTACTGACATCCCGGAATCATGGATTCCGAGCGGGGTACTCATGCGACACGCAATTAACCATCACAATAAATGATCTCATGAAATCTTATGGAAACAACAAACAGGTAGATATGGCAATATTAGATTTCTCCAAAGCTTTCGACACTGTCCCACATAACAGATTACTGCACACGATCAACCAATACGGAATTAGAGGACCAATCCACTTATGACTGAACAACTTTCGAACTAAAGGGAAAATGAAAGTAGCGCTCGACGGGCAGTTCTCAAGGGAAGTTAAGGTAGATTCCGGGGGGTACCAAGGGGCACCGTGCTCGACCCACTACTAATCCTGTGCCACATCAATGACTTGCCAGACTCAGTGAAATTACACGTAAGACTGTTTGCCGCCGACTGTCTACTCTACCGGGAATAAACAACTTTGAAGACCATGCTAAACTTGGAAACCTAGAAATATGGGCTGCCATGGGGCATGAAATTTAATGCTAAAAGTGCTACATCATGAGCATAAGAAAGAAAAGCCAAAAATGCTACTCTCTAAACAATCACATCCTGGAAGAAGTAGACTCCAACCAATACCTAGGAGTTCAAATATCCAAAGATTTGAAATGGACAATCCACATCAATCGCAATGCCAAACAAGAGGCCACAGGGGCCTGAGGGCGCAGACCTGACATGGTAGCCTAAATATCAACCCAGGGAATTGATTTGAACAAGTTGCATCTGCCCCTCCTAAGAAAAGCTTATACCAAATATCCAAAGATTCTGACCAGTGGATCTAAAAAAAAAAGATTTTTAAAGAATATTCCTCACACTGAACTAGGTAATAATTCCCCCACCCCCAAGGATTCTGCATACCAAATATCAAAACATTCCGACTGCTGAATCTGAAGAAGGAGATTTTTAAAGAAAATTCCTCATATTGAACTAAGTTATAATTGGGGCTCCCACAGGGTGCCAAAATATGAACCCAGGGACTTGGCTTGAACAAACTTGAATCCCCCCCCCCCCCCCCCCCCCCAAGGATGCTGCATATCAAATATCAAAATATTCCGACTGCTGGATCTGAAGAAGGAGATTTTTAAAGAAAATTCCTCATTTTGAACTAAGTTATAATTCGGGCTCCTACAGTGAGCCCAAATATAAACACAGAGACTTGGCTTGAACAAACTTGAATCCCCCCCCCCCCCACCCAAGGATGTTGATATACTACTGGATCTGAAGAACAATATTTTTAAAGAATATTCCTCATATTGAACTAAGTTATAATCCGGGCTCCCAATTGGGAGCCCAAATATGAAACAAGGGACTTGGCTTGAACAAGCTTGAATCTCCCCCACCCCCACCCCCACCCCCAAGCATGCTGCATACCAAATATCAAAAGAATCTAATTGGTGGGTCGGAAGAAGATTATTAAAGAATACTCCTGATATTGCACTAATCTGAACATTTGTGCTCCCATAGAAAGCCCAAATATTTACCCTGGGATTTGATTTAAAAAAACATGTGAATGAATCTTCCAAAGATATTCTATGTGAAAAAATGAAAGCATTTGGAGTAGTGGTATGGGGGAACAAGATTCTTTAATGTTTTTTCCCATTACTCACAGTGTTAAAAAAAATGCTGACTCAGCACTTTATCAAAGTCCTGGAAAAGTACTCTATGATAAAACCGATGGCAATTGTTTTTGGACCATTCCTTTCTGCTATTCCTAAGGAAGCGTCACACAAAATAAAAATTCTCAGTGCCATGTAGTTTTGGAGATATGGGCGTTTTAATTTTTTTTCTAATTTTAGGTCCTGTGGGAGAGACGGGAAAATTCTTTTGGACATACATTAGGTTCTTGTGACCCAATAAGCCCTCATATCAAATTTGATTCAAATCGGCCTCTCAGTTCGGAAAATAGAAATTTTGGTACAAGTCGGCCCCCCACAGGAAGACCAAATAAGAACCCAGGGACTTGACTTTTACAAACTTATGTCTCACCCCCTAAGGATACTGTGTACCAAATATCTAAAGATTCTGACTGGTGGATGTGAAGAAGAAGCTTTTTGAAGAATATTCCTCATATTGAACTAAGTTATAATTCGGAGCCCAAATATGAACCCAGGGACTTGGCTTGAACAAACCTGAACCCCCACCCCCACCCCTATAATATTCCTCATACTGAACTAGGTAATAATTCCCCCACCTACAAGGATTCTGCATACCAAATATCAAAACATTCCGACTGCTCTATCTGAAGAAGATTTTTAAAGAAAATTCCTCATTTTGAACTAAGTTTTAATTCGGGCTCCCACAGTGAACCCAAGTATGAAACCAGGGACTTGGCTTGAAGAAACTTGAATCTCACCCCATAAGCATACTGCACACCAAATACCAAACGATTCTGATTGGTGGATCTGAAGAAGAAGATTTTTAAAGAATATTCATAATACTGCACTAATTTAAACATTTGGGCTCCCATAGACTGACCCATAGGGATTGATCTCTATGCTACACCGCCACACCCCCAAACTTTCTCCGCCATTGACCAAACCAGGAGCATAGATGCTTTAATTTTCGACGTTGGGGTTGGGGAGAGGAATTATAAGGTTTGCCAACAAGTTATGGCATTACTAAGAAAGCATATAGCATAGTTGTTAGCCTATTAGTTTTTTTTATGACTGAGGTTGAGTTATAGCTCTAAATGTAGAATATCAAAACCTACCGATTAGTTAATGCGTTGCTAAGGAAGCCCGTTAGTTGCTTTGAAGACTACGCGAATAGTCTGCAATGTAGAGCAATATAGTTGCTTGACTAAATGTGAAAATGCCTATTAAATTACTCCAAGATCACCCAAGTAGTTGTAGTTTAGCTGTTGCTAAAGAAGCACACCAGTTGCCAAGGGGGCCACATGGTATGTTTATCACCATTCTTAATTAGTTTCTGCTTAAGGGTGTCGAATGGATTTAGTAGGTAGCTCATTGCTAAGAAAGCACTCTGGTTCTGGTTGCTATGGAAATCACGTGACATTGTTGTTACACTATTAGTTTCATTTCTGGTTGATTTATATTTCTAATGTAAAATAACCTCAAAATCTATCAATTAGACAATGTATTGTTAAGAAAGCATGCTGATTGCTAGGAGACTACAAAAGCAAATTCCTTTGCAGATCATTTGTGTCTGCCCCAAATGTGGACCTGTGTATTAAATAGAGTGCGGTCGTTCTAGCAGTTAAGCCATTAATAACGAAGCGTTTCTATGGGAGCCACACGAGTCGGTTGTCAGGTAATTTATTTTGTTTCAGGCTAAGTGGTTAGGCTATATATAATATTAAAAAGAAAGGGTATTTGATAAAAGTGAGGTATATGAAGAAATATATTCATATTTTCATCAAAAAGACAGTTGAGGCATTGCAATGTGACATCTGGTGAATGCTTTCAGCGATAGCTGGGTGTCTGACAAGCACACATTCCACGCATGAGCTGTAGAAGACATGGACGGTCAGTCAGACAATTTACCACATTCAGTCCATGACCTCATACCTTGTAAATCCTCCTCGGTTCAATAGTCAAGCGCGGATCAGACGTGGCATACTCACCAAACGTCAAAATATAAGCTTGACGGATGTTATTCGATTCTTCCTGCAGAGCAGCGGCGAGTTCCTGGACATTGGTAGGGGGTTGCTGGCGTTGTCGTAGGCGCTTGCCAAGCATATCCCAGACGTGCTCGATTGGTGAAAGGTCTGGACTTAGTGCTGGCCAAGGCAATGTAGTGGTGTTCTGCTCCTGGAGGAACTCTCTAGCGACACGGCCTTGTGTGCTCTTGCATTGTCATCTTGGAAAATGAATCGACGGCCATGATGTCGCGCAAATGGCACCACATGAGCTGCTAACATGTTGTCATGGTACTACTGCCCTGTGGCACGCCCCTTGGATGACATGTAATGCTGTTCTGCTTGTCATGGTTATGCCTCCCCACACCATAACCGATCCACCACCAAAACGATCGTGCTGCCTAACGGTTACGTCATGGTATCATTCGTTCCGCCGCCGGCACACTCTGTTTCGCCTGTTGTGGAAGTCGAGAGTGAACCTCGATTCATCGGAAAACATGACGTTGCTCCACCGACGATTGTCCCAGCGCTGTCGTGCTCCACACCAATTACACCTTGCTGCGATGTGACATTCAGTCAAACGTGGAATTATTCGGGGCCGTCAAGCGTACAAATTCCTACTGTGTAGGCGATTTCGGATAGTCTGACCACTGACTCGCACATTTTTCGCTCGATGCAGCTGCTGTCCAATTTCTGAGGCACTTTGATGGCAGTTAGGCAATGCTGTGGTTCGGATGAAACGATCCTGGTTAGCAGTTGTCGCCCTTGGACGACCTGGCCGACGTCTGTCTTCAACGTTGCCTGCATGACAGTAGCGTGGCCACAACATGCTAATCACCGATTGAGTAACGTTGAGAATTTGAGCCACTGTAGTCTGTCTGTTGCCAGCTTCCAACATGCCAACCGCACGTAAACGTTCGTCGCGTGTCAGTCTTCGCATACCTCAAAAGTTACGTTTCGACCAGATACTATTGATGAACGAGTTTATACCAAGAAAAGAATGATGAGACCCCCGAAAAAGCCCGTCCAATACAAATGAAAATTTCAAAACGTACCCCACAGACATTAACGTGGCGCTTGTGCGAAAAACCTGCACGAAGTTTTCGTGGGCTGGTGACATTCATGATCCACAGTAAACTTGGTAACATTTGGTGTGTCCAATCACGCGTATCCAATACCATTTTCCGAAAATCTCTACATCAGTTTGGTTATCGCCTACTTTTTTTAATGGTATATTAAATTTCAACTCAGTAATTACCCCATTGCGAAGGACACACCTTCCCTGGTTACTATGGAGCTCACGTGAAAGTAGTGTTAACCAGTTAGTTTTATTTCTTGTTGGTTTTTAGTCCTAAACGTACAGTAAGATCATAATCGGCCTATTAGTTACTGCTTGTTGCTATGAAAACCAAGTAAGCTCATTACGGTAGAGATCGTTTTATTTCTGGCCCCATTGTAGACATGTGTATTAAATTACAGATTCTACAAATAGTTAAGCCATTTCTAAGGAAACACTCTGGATGTTGTTGAGACCGTACGAGTAGGTTGTCATGTACGAGTCGGTTGTCGTATAGTTTATTTAGTTTCCGACTAAGTTGTGAGCCTATATATCAAATTCACCGATATAGACCCAGTAATTATCTCATTGCTAAGAACACACTCGGTTGCTATGGAGAACGCGTGACAGTGTTGTTAACCTATTAGTTTTCTTTCTTTTTGATTTTTGATCCTAAAAGTACAATAATATGAAAATCTACCTATTAGTCACTTCATTGCAAAGGAAGCATTGTTGTTGCTTTGGATGCGACGTTAGCAGATTGCGATATCTATCAAAAATTTTACTTTTGACTCCAATGCAGACCTGAGTATTTAATTACAGAAAGCTCGCATAGTAGTTTAGCCGTTGGTAAGGAACCACCCTGGTTGCTGTAGGGATCGCATGATTCTGTTGTCGTGTACTTTATTTAGTTTCTGGCTAAGCTGTGAGCCTATATATTAAATTACAAGCGAAATTGTCACAGTGGTTAGCCCGTTTCCAAAGAAGCACCCTGGTTGCTATGCCGAGAGAGTGATCTGGTTGTCAACCTCTCAGTTTAGTTCCTGACAAATGGGTATACAATTACATCAAAATCGGTCCAATAATAAGTCCCTTGTTAAAGCACTACCCAATAAAAGTATAATTCCAACTGGAGGGGAGGGGAGGTTAACTGTCATGATAGTTTTGTCATGAACCACGATAAACCTCATGCCCTTGTTAAAATATAGAAAAAGATCGTTTAAAACGGACATTTTGGACCTATGTTTCTTTGAATAGTCCTTGTTCACTGTGAAGTCTCGGCGAATCACGCCCAAGAAAAACTTCCGACGATAAAAAAGTGAAAAATACGGAAATCAGAAAAGAAACATCTGATTTCTATGGCTCATATAACGATCTCGCTCGACGTCGGCTATTGTCTAAGTGTCACTCGGGAGCCTTCGGCTCCATCGCCCTTTAAATAAACCCAAAGCATCATATTGTTAAGAAATATTATATTTACGGTCACTGTTTGGATGGACCATCTTGTCGAGAACAGTTTAAAAATCGTTCGTGTTTCATACACTGGCAGACGTGTAGTCGGGAATCTGTATTGGTGAGGGAAGGATAGGCCTATAATCAGTTTTCGGGGTGGTGGAGAGGGTCATAGATATGCTGTATGCTAATGCTCTAACACTTCAACATGACCTGGATAAACTTGCAACATGGGAGGAAAAGTAGATGGGTTTTCACTCATATACATTGGACGTCGTTGCATTTACAACAAAAATCACCGACGTAAAGGTTTTGCCTGCAAGAGAATAAGTAACTCCCCCAAATTACACCAATAAGCTTTAGAACATGGGGTCACAATATCATGGATATCACCGTTTCTGCCAAGAGTGCACAACGTCAATCAAAATATATTTGTGGATTTGGGTAGTAAAACACCATAATGTACATAGTTTTTAGTTATTCAGACCAGAACACTTCGATATGCCCCTGTTTTGGGGGTTATTTTTTCCCAACTGTTTTTAAGAAAATGGTACCGGGATATTTAATGTAAATTGGATTTTGAAATTGACAAGTGATATTGACACATGCATGGCAACACCTGATTTCGTCCGTTTCGTTTTCCGCGAATATTCGGATACAGCTAGCTAGATTTAACGTTATGTCATTGATAGAGAAAAAACGGAGGGGGGGGGGGGGGGGCAAGAATAGATCCTTGTGGCTTGTGGGACATCTGTCCGGATTTTACTCCAAGAGTATGAAACTACTCTGCTTTTCTGGCCGCTAAATAGAGTTTGAGAAATTCCAATACGTTTCCTTCGATACCGATCCTTTATAATTCATATAGTAGGCCCGCATGACAAACCTTATATAAAATGCTTCAGTGACTTACAGAAAACGACCCTGACATCCTTACCTTTCTTTACCTAGAGCGTTGCACGGTGGACATGCATTGTCAAAAGTCGAGTAAAGGTGTTTATATATTCCTTTTATTCATTTCGGCCACTTATTTTTTGGTTTGACTGCGGCTATGGTGCAAGGCTGCAAGCATGGTAGAATACTATAGTAATGGTGCGTACAATAGAGTCTTATCATACGATATGATATGATCGATAGCTGATGTCGTATTAGAAACCAACGGTGGGACTATATTAAATAAGAGATAAATAGAAGCTAGGATCTGTATAGGAACCATGTTGTAAGTATCCTTCAATACCGAGATGAGTCGATGAATGGTATGTGGAGCTCGATAGCCCATTTGCTCGATAAGATTAAACATCATCCGAGCGATGCCTGTTCCAGACACTACTCGATAGCTCATTGGCTCGACGAGATTCGTGTCGTAAGAGCAATGCCTGTTTAGCCACTGCTGGATTGACGCTTGGATTTCCTCCGAAAGAATCTGCATTTGGGGGTGCGACATAAGTGGATGAGTGTTGGTCTCTTGTTGCTCGTACTCGAACCGCTCATAATGGACCGTTGGCTTGGATTTATTTTTAGGAACCCTTGTATCAGATAATGAAGTGACAGTGGGCGGGTTTTAGATGAATGCAGTGATCTGATTGGTTAGTTAGTTGTATAAAAGTGATCTGATTGGATGATTCGGATGACCCTATACAGTCACAGAGGATCGAAAGGGGCTTGTCCCCCATACCGTCCCTGCGCGCCTTCGGCGCGCGAAATCATCATTTCGGATTCGGATGAACAAAACATGACTCATGTTGTTAGATGTGGGAGCGGTGGCTCAATAGGTAGAGGTACAGGCTGCAAGCCGAGAGGTCCTCGGTTCGAATCCCACCTGCGGCAACCGCGCTGTGTCCTTGGGCAAGACACTTCACCCCAACGCCCACGTGGGGGCACGGTGACGTTGTGTACTAAGGCGTACTGCACGTCGGTGGTGCACCTGTCTTCAACCAATGCTAACCCTGCTTGTGTGAAGTTAGTATGTTGGGAAGCTGACAGTTGCTAGCAGAACAACGGTGGTTCTCTCCGGGTACTCCGGCATCCTCCACCCTTAAAGCTGTCGATGTCATAATTCATTGTGCAGAAATATGTGACCTTAAACACCAATAAATAAATAAATGTTGTTAGATTTAGGGTTATAACTTCTCAGAACAGACCAGGAAAGCTAAAAATAGTAACAATAAGCTAAACTGTTCCAACTGATAGGTTTTTCTACTCTAGTGAAGTATGCCCCGGAACAAACGAATAGGGTAACAAGAACATAGCTTATAGATAGAAGCAAAGGATTCCGAAGGAATCCGATCTAGTAAAATAAATGTCATGGCTATTTTGGGTAATTATAGGAAGTAACTGAGGAATTGGGGAAAATCCAAACTAGGAACAGTACTCTTATACAATGGGACACATCATCCGAACACACCAGTACACTATTTAGAGCCGACACTGTGTGATATTCTAATAAACCCTAGAAGACCACTTAGCATCACCGAAGTGATTATTTGCTTATTCAAAAATCATTGATAGAATAAACCACTCCGTTATAATTCTCGTGAAACACTGTAACGTATACTCATACATTCATGAATTAAGACACCTGTCATAGTCTATTGTCTCTCTATTTGCGTTTCTAGCTGTACCATTTCTTTCTTTTTTTTCTTTTTTTTTTTGGGTGGGATGTATTACACCCAATCCAGCTATGCCATCTCCCAACAGTATACATTTAAATTGATGTAAGAATTTGTAGAATATTAGTATTATTGAATGGTATTGATGTGTATTGTTGAGTAAAAATATCTATCCAGATGGAGCTTCGCCAAGTCCGTTTCGGTGATTTGTGGGTGTTTTGGGTGATTTACAGGTATTTCTCGCGTCCATTTGGGTAATTAGATTTACTCCCGTTCAATCGAAAACAATCTCGACCCCCCCCCCCCCCCCCCCCCACAGTAGGTTCACGCTATTCATGGCTCTACTGCGCTACGTGCTACTCTTATAAAGAGCGTTCTCCAGGAGCCGGAGTCCGTGTCGGTACTTTTGGTGATTTAAGGACACTGTCGGGTCAACTCGATAATTAGATTTACTCCACTTGAATCGAACAGACCCTCGAACACACTTCGACCTATTGAAGGGTTTAGGTCACATAGCAACCGCATGTCACCATAGAAACCAAAATGGTGGCCGCCAGTATACAAAATGCACACGCTAACAACACGCGCTGCGCATGCGCACTGCCACCACGTATCAGTATTGTAATGACGCCACAACAGGGCCGCTTAGTCGTTAGTCGGCCTACCATGACAACTCAACACCTTCCAGTCATCCATCGCCTGAAATCCACGCATGGTGCCCTAGGACTTTACAAAATTGAGAGAGAGAGAGAGATCGTCGTTGTCGCTAATCCGCCTCCACTCTGGCGTGGCTACATATATATAACAATATTGTTATTGGGTTGTTCTGAGGTCGATGTTGTCGGAAGTACGCGAATGTTATGTGATTTTGTAGTGTGATCCTCATAGTATCCCATAATTTAGACGAGTTGGTAAGCTTTGGTCCGACACAGGCCCTGTTGCTATCAGAATTTAATTTCTAAAAAAATTCAAATACCATTTCAACTTTTTTCACCCTTCTATCCCGTGTTACATCCAGACTGAGGCACAAAACACTGATACAATATTTGTTGGTGGGGTACGTTCATAATAGTTCCTTCGGAAATAAAGTACAAACACAACTTCGAAGTCAACATGGACTGCAGATATTTGGCGATACGGTCACTTACACCATAGGTATAGACACAGGCCCGTCGGAACGAAATTTATATTGGGGGGGGGGGGGGGGCTGATATTGCTAATTTGGGTGAACTGGCTGATACTAAATGGGTATGGGGTATCCAGATGCCGAAGACATCTGGCGCGAGTGCTGAAGGCACGAGCTTTTTAAGGGGGGGGGGGGGAGGGAGGGGGGTACTCCCCAAGAAAATTTTTTGAAAAGGGCAATCAAAGGAAGCATTCTGGTAGCTTTTGAAGCAAAAACCTCTTGATTTTTTTAAACGGCAAAAGTTGTTTTTTTAACAAAATGTTTCAAAAATCCCAATAGAACCCCATAACATTTGGGGACAGTTCTCACACCGGGCTCACCTGCAGGCCGTGGCCGTATTCCGTCATGCTAAAAAACAGTCAGGCCTTATGGTGGATTCATTAGTTTTATCATTACGCCAGCGGTTGTCGTGGTCTTCTGAGCTGCCAAAGGGATTGCTCAAAACGTTTGCACATCAACATATGCAGGTGCATGTTATACATTCAGTGATACGTTCATAATTCTAATCCAGGGGCGTAGTAAGCTAATTTTATTGGGGGAGGGGTAGGACCTATATTCCCATGACACGACGCGTCATCCGAGCGACGAGTGGGAGTGAACACGAGAGGGGATACCCTCCGTCTCGTTGGTGGGGGGTCCGGGGGCCTCCCCCGGGAAAATTTTCGAATTTAAGATGTAAAAACATGCATTCTGGTTGATTCTGAGCAAATAAATCGTATATTCCTATGACGCGTAACGTCATCCGAACCGCAAAAAGGCGAGTGGGGGTAAGCACGAGAGGGGGTACCTTCCCGTCTCGTTGGTGGGTGTCCGGGGGGCCTCCTCTGGGAAATTTTTTTAATTTAAGATGTACAAATATGCATTCTGAGTGATTCTGAGCAAATACATCGTCAATAAGGAAATACGTCAGCTCTCTGATCAATTCAGCGTGATTTCCGAGCAGAATGACAGAAATAGTGAACATGCAATGAATTACTCTGTAGTTGGTTGGGGTTTAACACCGCTTTCCACAATTAGGCGAAAACACAACTGTCAGTTTTATTGGTGGAAGAAAGCCCACATGGAACCCACTCAATCCAGTAATCATTAACAGTAATGTCGGAATATGGTAACCAGTGGGCATCCCGTGTGGAGAAACCACCAACCCAGCCCAGTAAAGCCTACTTTTGACAAATTTGTGGGGGTGGGGGAAATATCTCCCTTACCCCTCCCCCCCCCCAACCGGTTCCTACGCCACTGTTCTAATCTGAGTTCAATAATGTAATGTCCAGTTTTATTAAGATTACATCGGTTGCTCCCATCATGGATAAACTAACGACAAAATATGAGCAAATTATTGGGGGGGCTGCAGCCCCCCCCCCCCCCCCGGTTCCGACGGGCCTGAGACATTTGGAGCCAGGGTAACTTGTGGATGTAATTCTAAAGCGTTACATATTTATGAAACTTCAACCAATCACCAATCATTTTGCCATTATAAGATCTGTTTGAGAATCTGTTCCTCGTGAGGACGATGTATACAGGCATTAGCATGTCTGTCCACATCACAATTTCCTTGTCTTCCTGGCACGGAGACAAGACTCCACGGGCCGACCATGGTTGGGGCCGGTGTGAGAAAATTTTGAAAATTATGGATGAAAAACGCCAAATCCTTCACTCTACAGAGGAGAATTCAATTGTCTATTAATGGAAGATTCCCACATTTCACTTGCAATATCGAGCTCTGTACATGAGTTGGACTAGCTGTCATCGTGTATTACTTTCGGTTTACTGTAAGCGGAGACTACGGAACGGCGTGTAAATTATTGACTTCTCTGCGGGGGCCCAATTTTTGAAAGAGGGGCCCCCAAAAAATCTACAAATTTCTTTTTCATTTGAGCCCTTGGGGGCCCCCTGGAGCCCGCGGCCCTGGCCACCCAGGCCCTATGGACCAGCCGCCACTGATCCTAGCTCCGCCAAGTGCTGTAGTTGCCCACTTTCTGAACCCGCCGATGACATGTGTAGCACATTTTGAGATGTGCTGTGGGTCTAGCTTCTCAAGAGTGTGCTTTTGAGAACCTATTATTGGAGAGTCACAATAATCGAGTCGACTGGTAACAAAGGCGTGAACAAGTTGCTCGGGTGTTTTGGTGTCAATGAAAGGTCGGATTTTCCAACTTGGCAACGTCGATGAAAAATTTAACTTGTTCAACATACAATGCATTAATTGTTTCTGAATTTGTTCTGTACTCATTGTTTTTAGACTGCCGTGCATTTGGAATTATTATAAAAATGTGTTGTTATTGTACTGAATAAAGTATTGAACAGGATGTTGTGCCCCTCTCCCCACCCCCGCACACACACCCCGAAGTAGGCATCGGCGCCAACAAAACTCGATCAGATTCTTCTTGCAGGTGGAAAAAGACAAGTGTGTTGGATGTGATATCATATTCATAAGACTTATTTTTGGTAATGCAATTGTACAATAATTGTCTCTGTGTTTCCTTTTTATGAAAGTCCTGCAACAGCTGACCTTGTTCACAAATTTGAAGGATTGTTTGTCAATGATTATTACTGATAAAGAGAAAAATCATGACTCAATACAAATTGTCTTGTAATTTCGCTTCGATACCTGTATACTTGATGACGTCAAGGGGCGTAAATCACGTGATTCAAATACGGGAGCGAGGCATTGATTCAGTGGCCGCCATTAAAGCATATTTGTTGAGAGGGTGATCTTGTTTGGTTTCAATTAAAATTCATTCGATTCTTGGGAATTCTGGGAGGCGATACGTGTACATTGCAGAAGTGACAAAAGTATAATATCATAAGACAATAAACAAACTTTGATCAGACTTGTGTGAAAGGAATACAAGGGAATGTCTGCAAGTGTTGATCAGGTATATTTCCCCTAGAGGCCATGCGCTCCATTTACATCCGCGTGTGAATATGTATTTCTCGGGCTTTTTCTGACGTTTCGTATTTCCATCCGATAAAAATGCTGAATTAAGACAGGAGTGCTAACACAATTTTTTTCTCTTTTCATGTTGTGTCACAAAGCAGAGAGCGAAAGGACAGCCGAATACAGGTGAGCAAGTGACAAGTGTGTGAAAATTACTGCGCCGAACATAAATTCTTCCTCCATTTTCTCCCGAAAGCGGTGACACGATACCAAGAATGGCTCCGATTTTCTGTTTAAGACATTCAAAAACACAAATTACGTAAATATGAGAATATTAGATGATACGAAAGACATTTCAAACGGTGTCATGCTTGTCCGTGACATCTCGAGTCGTTTGTGGGAACTGCGTAGCGGCTAGCGTAAAATTGTAGGCAATATTCGTTTGTGAACAGTTTTGATCAGAATAGGTTGGGAATGATTCCAGACAAGACCACTTTCAGTGTATTGATTGAATTCTTGATTAACAAAACGTGCATCTAAAACTTCCAGAAATAAGTTTGTAAATTTAAGGTGCCATATAAGTAATGGAATTTTGTTTATTTTGAAATTTCCACCTCATATTCCTTAAATTCAAATTAAATATACACAAATTATACATCAAAATGAAGGTTGGGAGGTATAGAACTAGTTCAGCGATCTGAACGTAGTGGTTACCCCTCTACGTTCAGATTCTTCCCATTCAATCCTATAGAAAAAGTTCCCATCAACTTTTTATGGGAACTCAAAACTCGAAATTAGGAATATATATCAAGCTTTCGCCCTTATTACCGGCTGCAATCGATAGTACACACGTTTTTCCTTACATTTGGGAAGAGTTTATTAATCCAAACTAGGTTTTATCCTTTAAATGTCGTCATTTGTGTACTCGTGAGGCGGCGACGGAGATTTCAAAATCGGCCATGTTGTTGTTTAAATATAAAACAGTAAAAACGATAACCCGGTAATGGCGCCGAAACGAATAGAACTTTTCATCGATGCGGAATAGGAAATTCGATCGCAATTGTGCAGAATGGGTTTGATAATCTGCTCTGTGCGAATGCGACCGAGTTTGATAGCCTCCTCTGCGCGAATGAGATCGAATTTCCTATTCCGCATCGATGAAAAGGTCTATTCGTTTCGGCGCCATTACCGGGTTATCGTTTTTACTGTTTTATATTTAAACAACAACATGAACGATTTTGAAATCTCCGTCGCCGCCTTACGAGTACACAAATGACGACAATTAAAGGATAAAACCTAGTTTGGATTAATAAACTCTTCCCAAATGTAAGGAAATACGTGTACTATCGATTGCAGCCGGTAATAAGGGCGAAAGCTTGATATATATTCCTAATTTCGAGTTTTGAGTTCCCATAAAAAGTTGATGGGAACTTTTTCTATAGGATTGAATGGGAAGAATCTGAACGTAGAGGGGTAACCACTACGTTCAGATCGCTGAACTAGTATAGAACATGAACAATATACGAAAACAACTCAAGAGTTGACAGCAGATCAGTTCCAATTCCGATTATCGGTTCATCACTACCCACCACAAAACGAACACACATGTTCAGATAAAAAAAACGGTGGCCATTCTGAGATCTGAGAAACATTTTAAAACTATTTTTTTTTTATCAAGGACATGCGGTATGTTGCTCCATTCCTTATTTTCTTTTATACATGTGAACCTGTCGCTTCAATTCACCAGTGAGACGAATTAATGTGCCTGATTAGGAATTTACGCATCCATTTTCCACGAATTAAATAATCTGCCATTTAAAATCCAGAACCAATTTTAGTGGGTTACCGGTGCATATATTTTCACCGTCAAAATTTCCATCTGTTCAGTTTTCATACATTTGTTTCGAAGGGCGCTTGTCAATGGAAACTGCGAAATAAATTTTTGTACATGCCATAATATATACAGTACAGTCGTTGTGGATTGGTCGTAATCCACACGTGGGCAGTGATGTCCATGCATGTGTTTTCTATGTAATAAAAATCATCATCTAAATTTTAATTAATGAAGAACCGAGTTGTATCGCATGCTTCATTAATTAAATTTTTTATGATTATTCATAGAATTAGTGTTCGGAGTCTAATATTATTACATCCGTAGAAATACTGCCCACCATTGAAAAGTGACCCGTCCACGGCGGCTATACTATAGTTCACTTCAGATTTTCTAGATCTTAGAAGTTTAAAGTTCATTTCAAGAATTCTGGTAATAAATTTAATAAACAAACACGAGGTTTCAAGCTTGCAATTTTATTCTAAACCACAGGCAAGCAATAACATTAACTTGAGTATATTTAGTTCAACAGTATTAAAAAAAAAATGAAGTTATACATTGAAATCGAAACGCTCAATCAATCAAAATCATTCTTCTCACATTTTTCACTCTTGGCAAACTTTATCTGAGGTTAGCGATTTTCCATTCACCCCCATTTTTCTCCCATTCGTCACTGATATGTGAAAACATTTGGCAAATTGGCCATAAGTTTTTCTGGTGAAATATTATTTTATCTGTTCTGGTACGATTACGGTTGCAGACTTTGAGGAACCAGTGGTGCCTGTTGTCAACTCTGAGTTAATTACATATGTGTTTCGTGTTCTATACATGTCAGCCTTCATTTTGATGTATAATTTGTGTATATTTAATTTGAATTTAAGGAATATGAGAGGTGGAAATTTCAAAATAAACAAAATTCTTTTACCTATATAGCATTTTAATGACTTAAATGCACCCGAAGTTTCTCAGTTTGGTTATCGTTCCATTTTGTTAGATTGAAAATTGGAGAAGGTAAACCAAATCCAAAAACTAGGGATTAACTGTTAAGGATTTGCATCTGTCATTCACTTGCCGATTAGTTGAGTGCACAATCGGAAAATTGTGAGTGCTGATGTCGGTCACAACCAAAAGGAGTAATATGTTCAAGAATGCATAGAATAGGGGTAAATTTAAAGCTGAGAGGATGTGGGATTTACATAGCAGATCCGGTTTTGGTTTTGTAAAGCAAAAAAAAACCTTCGGGTTGTCCTAAAGCATGTAGAAACAAATCAAACCATCCATACAAACATTATCAGATCGGCCCAATCTTGCAACACCTTTTACTAACAAGGCATCTTCTGTAGATTGTATCAGTTGAATAAATATTTATATCATATTTATGTCTGTAATGTTGTAAAATGTCAGGCCCAAAAAAACCAAATTCTGTTTAGGGTAACCCGACCAACCCTAAAAATTTTATTCAAGTGTTTCCTGTTGATCACTGCAACCCCAAATTTCAATCTGACTTCAACTGTGAATGTTGAGACCGATTTTGGAGTTCAGAGTTTCAAAATTACATGTAGAAATAAAAATGTTGGACAGTACAAATGAAGAGAAAGTGGCAAGCTCTACTTCAGTAAAGAAAACTGCAATTCATAAACTGATGAACTTTCTACACAATGCCTCCCGGATGGTATTGGCAGGTCATGAATAACGTGTTTCGTGTATTGACCCTGAAAGCCCCAATTCTTGGCTTATTGTCTTGAAAATGTCATTGGTGCAAGTATAGTGAACATCTGTTTTTTGTTTTTTTTTAAATTTCATTCGAACATAGAAATTATTGACAGTACCCAGCAGATACGTACATATTGCATTTAAGTGAATTATGTCGTTATTCTGGTGATTTGATATTTGTTTTATTTCTGTCAGAAACCAAAGGGCACTTCAATTTTGAAAGTGAATTTGCAGTTGTGTTTATTGGAGCATGTTTACGATTTATTGTAGTCTCACTGGTACTACCGATCCCGACCTGTGGTTGCTGTTAACTTCTCAGCTCTAGTTAATTTTACAGTAAGTCATGTCGGTCAGGTTGATAAGTTCATTGACCTCACAGGCATGTCATCGTATATCAATATAAAATATGCTGTCAGTGGAAACAAGTTAGAAGTGTAGCATCAGTCCTGGAAATGAGGTGGTGCGAGTGCAATTGCTCCTATCATCACCCATGTTTTCTATTTTACGGGAGCTAAAAAATGCACTTGTTGAAATATATTGTGGAGCACTAATATACTGTGAGGGCATATAAATGTGTGTTGTTTTGAGAAAACAACTCTGTGGCCAGTGGCAAGTTACTGTTTTAGTTCAGCAGGTCTTGATGCATTTAAAGTTTCTGGTGTTTGGTGACGGTATTCCCTCAAAATTCATGTACTAACATTTTACGGGTGCAATTTATTCCCATCTTTCATTTCACAGGAGCTTAAAACTGCAACCATCAAAGTTTGTTCATTTCCAGCACTGTAGCATCTTTGATCAATGGTCAAAGATGTCATGCTCTCTAAACTTGTTTTTGCTGATGTTGTATTTCATAGTTATCACATGATGTGTGTCATGAATATGTGACCTTAAACACTAATAAATAAATAAATATGTGTGTCATGAGTGGCTATCAAGGCGAAGATCAAACCAATCAGTGAGACTAGACAAATCATGATTCCTGACAATCCTTGTGACAGTTTATTAAGCTTTTTACTGCTTGTATGAGATCGTGAATCAAACATGAATATGAAGAAATTTTGACTCTGGTGTTCCCTTTAACCATCGGCACTAGCTGACACCGATGGCTTAAAAGTCAGATGCGATTGTCGAACATTGGTTAATCACTACCAAAATACACTGCAGTTCTTATTTTATTTTCAATGCCCTGTGTACAGACCTCTTATCAAGTTATCATTAGACAAAAATGGGACGATATTATGCCTTGGGCCAAAAAATCGGCCTTACGAGTTCAAATTGTTAAAATTTGAGAGTTGTCACAAAGGTGGATATCCCACTCTGTAAGTGTTTTAGTGGAAATATGTATCTTGTAACTTGTTTTTAGAGGCCTAAGTGAGATCGCATTTTTGAGCTTTGTCATAATTTAATGTCCATCAGCAATCCAAACAAGAGCTGTAAAATTGCATGTACATGATGGGTATGTTCACATGGAATACCAACGTATATGCACACATCTGACGATGGATCAGAATTTAAACAGCTTGTGTGATTATCAGTGATTTATTTGTAGAGAAAATCAGTCGCAAGCAGTTGTAGGATAGCTCGAAGAAAAATATGACTGTTTTTGATTGAACTTCAGAAGAATCCAGGGTGGCAACAAATCGCTCTCCTGGGACCTACTAAGGTGAGCAAAACACTCGCCTGAACTAACTTTCATAATTTTGCTTCACAAACTCAAACATCCTCTCATTAAATTGCCAAGTAAATCGTGTGTGACACTGTGTTCTTCAAGGAAGGCATTCAAGTCCATTAGATCTAAATTTAATACCGCAGAATCTTGGAAGTAGGTCCAAGAACCCCTCCCCAAACTTCCCTCCCAATAATACAGGAGGGAGTAAATATGGGGAGGAGCCTCAGGCCGATTTTTTACAGATTAGGGCAGATTGTCCAGATTACATTTGAATTTTCACATTTGTTGGCAAGACCAATTCTATTGCTTGTTTTACAAATAGCGGACAAAAAGATGTTTAAGTTTGGGCCAGGGGGAAGATAAAAATTGAATTCAAAATTCCTACCGTGTTCAGTTGAAAATTCCAATTTATGAATATGAATCACATAACCCTTACTGGCCATAGCCTACTCTTCGCAATCATCATGATCAAGCTGCATGAATCCTCATTCCTGGAGTTTGAATTCCAACAACATTAGCTGCATTGCAAACATGAGATAATAAAAACACGGAACGAACAGTACTATCCTTATCGACCGTCTGATAGTACTTTACGCTCAATGTTTTTATTGACACTTAACATTGTACATTTTACTTAGAAATGACGCGCTTTCTAAAACAAACTGAAAACTGCACGACAGGCATCATGGATGGACCACTGGAAGATTGAGATTTTGTCACGTGAAACAATAACACAATTGGAGTAAATTAAGTTGGGGGAATTCCAAAAAGTTTGCTTCTACAATCATCTGATGAGTGTGTGATTCAGTAAGAATCATTGTTGTCAAACATGAGTGGATGATTGTAGAAGCAGACTATAATGAATGACAACTATGAATAGGCTATTCTTGGAACTTGAAATAAAAGGGTGACACGTGATGGCGACCTTGTTTCGTCGAATTGATCAACTCCAGTCAATGCCTCCTCCATGTAAAGTTAAACAGTAGTCTGTTTAACTTTACATGGGAGGGGCCTTGAAAAATCATGTCATGATTGCAATCCAGTATGTTGAGTCATATTGTGCAATTAATTTTCTTTATTGCACAGTATAACTCAATTTACTTAGTCCAACGCCACCAACACATGCACCTTACATTTAATTGGCATTAATGATAAAAGATCTGTGTTAAATACATGTAAATGCTGAGTTACTGCATGTGCTGACATAGCCTATTCTAAGTATAATTAGCTCAACTTTGGCGAAGCCAAATTTGAGCTTATGCCATGGCCAGTCGTCCGTCTGTCCGTCAACAATTCAATATGGCTCTGGCTAGAGGCCGTATTTATGAACTGATCTTTATGAAACTTCTTGGGTACCTTTGTTATGACCGTGGGACGAGAACGAGTGGTTTGGGGTCCGATCCAAAATTCAAGTTGGCTGCTGGCGGCCATTTTGTACAGACTTAGGTGAAATCAGATTTTTGCGCAGAACTTCCATATGAAAGCGCTGATTTAAATAATTTTTTGTATGAATGTTTAGTACCATGGGATACATCACATATAATACAGGTTTTTTTCTCGTACGTAAATTATGCAAATTAGACAAACTTTGATGTATTTAGTGTTACTTTCAGCACTGTAAGTGCAAATGCCAATACGGCTTGGGCTAGAGCCCGTATTTATAAACCGATCTTTATGAAACTTCTTGGGTACCTTTGGTATCACTGTGGGACGAGAACGAGTGTTTTGGGGTGCGGTCCGAAATTCAAGATGGCCGATGGCAGCCATTTTGTACAAAATTAGGTGCAATAAGATTTTTTCACAGAACTTCCATATGAAAGTGCTGATTTGAAAAAAAATTTGTGTGAATGTTTAGTACCATGGGATACATCACATATAATACAGATTTTTTTCTCGTGCACAAATTATGCAAATTAGATGAACTTGATAATGATTTTTTCGGTGCAGCTTACACACAGTAAGTACAAATGTCAATACGGCTCGGACTAGAGGCTGTATTAATCAACCGATCTTCACGAAACTTCTTGGGTACCTCTGTTATCACGTGGGGATGAGAACCAGTGTTTCTGAGTGCGGTCCAAAATTCAAGATGGCTGCCAGTGGCCATTTTGTACCGAAATTAGGTCTAATCAGTTTTTTGTACACAACTTCTATACAGCTCAGGCTAGAGGCCTTATTTATGAACCGATCTTTATGAAACTTCTTGGGTACCTTTGTTATCACCGTGGGATGAGAACAGGTGTTTTTGGGTGTGGTCCGAAATTCAAGATGGCCACCAGCAGCCATTTTGTACCAAAATTAGTGCAATCAGTCTTTTGTGCAGAACTTCTGAATGAAAGTTCTGATTTGAATAAATTTTTGTATGAATGTTTAGTAAAATGGAATACATCACATACCGTACAGGTTTTTTTCTCGTGCAGAAATTATGCAAATTAGATGAATTTTGATTTATTTAGTGCTACTTATACACTGTAAGTGCACATGTCAATACTGCTCGGGCTAGAGGCTGTATTTATCAACCTATCTTCACGAAACTTCTTGGGTACCTTTGTTATCACCTTGGGACGAGAACGAGTGTTTCTGAGTGCTGTCCAAAATTCAAGATGGCTGTCAGTGGCCATTTTGTACCGAAATTAGGTCCAATCAGTTTTTTGTCACAACTTCTACACAGCTCGTATTTATGAACTGATCTTCACGAAACTTCTTGGGTACCTTTGTTTTCACCTTGGGACAGGAATGAGTGTGTTTTGGGGTGCCTTTGTTATCACTGTGCTATGAGAACAAATATTTTGGGGTTCAGTCAGACCCACTCTGGGACTCAAAGATTTTTTTCTAGTTTAGCATCTGACTGTCACCCACCTTTACAATACTTTACCTATACATTTGTAACAGGCTACGGTCAGTATTTATGTACAAACCGTTACAATACTTTATATGTACCTTTGTTATCAGGTCATTACCTAGATGTTTGTCATTGCTATGTCACATACTATACATGTACATGTCTTGACAAGTTGAGCCACAGTGTCATTGACACTTTCATTAGCTCAACTTGACCAAGTCAAGCTGAGCTATTGCCATCACTTCTCGTCCGTCGACGTATGTACGTTAGTACGTACGTCCACAATTTCCTTTGGCACACCTCACAGGTCGCATTTATGATCAGATTGCTTTGAAACTTGGTATGCTTGTTTGGGGTGACCTCTAGATGGGAGCTATCGATTTTCTTCAATTTTCGTCAAAAAATGTTGCCGCGGCCAACGTTCTTAGAACTTGGTTTAGTCAAACCTCAATATTTCCATTTGGCACACCCTACAGGGCACATTTATGATTGGATCGCTTTGAAACTTGGTATTCTTATTTGGGGTGTCCTCTAGATGGGAGCTATCAATTTTCTTCAATTTCCATCAAAAAATGTTGCCACGGCCAACGTTCTTAGAACTTAGTTTAGTCAAACCTCAATATTTCCCTTTGGCACACCCTACAGGGAACATTTATGATTGGATTGCTTTGAAACGTGGCATGCTTGTTTGGGGTGACCTCTAGATGGGAGCTATTGATTTCTTCCTTTTTCGTTCATCAAAAAATGTTGCCGCTGGCAACGATCTTTGAACTTAGTTTAGTCAGGTATCAATATATTCCTTTGGCATGCCCTACAGGGCACATTTATAATCAGATCCGTTTGAAACTTTGTATGCTTGTTTGGGGTTTCCTCTAGATGGGAGCTATCGATTTTCTTCGATTTCCATAAAAAATGTTGCCACTGGCAATGACCTTCGATGAACTTAGTAAAAACTTAGTGCAGCTGAGCATCAACATTTCCCTTTGACACACCCTGCAGGGCACCTTTATGATTGGATCACTTGCAAACTTGGTGTGCTTGTGTGGGGTGACATATGGGAGCTGTCGATTTTCTTCCATTTCTGTCAAAAAATGTTGCCGCTGACCTTTGAACTTAGTTCAGTCAGGCCTCAATATTTCCCTTTAACACACCCTTCAGTGCACATTTATGATCGGATCACTTTGAAACTTGGTATGTGTGTTCAGGGTGACCTCTAGATGTGAGCTATTGCTTTTTTTCATTTCCATAAAACATTATTATCGTTATCACCAGCCTTTGAACTAACTGCATTTGTGCATCAACTTATCCCTTTTGAACTCTCAGCAGGGTATATTTATGAATTTCCATAACCACCCCCCCCCCAATAAAAACCATTGCCACAAGCAACGACCTTCTACTTAGTGCATTAACATCTTCCTTTGGCATGCCTCAGAGGGCACATTCATTATCAGGTTGTTTTGAAGCTTTGTATTCTTATGCAGGGTAACAAAGATAGGAGCTATTGATTTTCTTTTCATTTCCATTAAAAACTGTTGCTGTTAGCAACAATCTTTGAATTTATTGCATTTGTGCATCAACATTCTTTGACATGGCCTACAGACCACATTTATCATAGGATTGTTTTTGAACTTAGTGTGCTCATTAGGCAAGACCTTTAGATAAGAGCTATTGATTAGCATTCATTTCTGTGAAAAAAAGTTGCCATTTACAATAACCTCTGAACATACTGCATTTGTGTATCAACATTCTTCCTTTAACCAGTCTTACTGTTTACATTTTAAAAATTGCATGGATTACTCTGACGTTGTGCATACACAATCCTGTTATGTTGAAATTTCATCAAATAACATTGGTACCAATGATCTTCAATTTTGCCGTTTCATTTATAACTTACCAAGTTCAAGTTGGTCAAGTTGAGCTACAGTGTCATTGACACTTTCATTTTTTGTTTGTTTTGATGTTGAATTGTTCCCAGATCAATCATCAGGTGAGTTAAACAACGTCGCAGTCTGTTACGATGATTTAATTTGGTCTAAAAATCAGACATATGATTAATCCCATTCCGCACGTACATGGGAGTGGTTGTCACTGATTCACTAGTAGATTGATTTCTCAGTAAATTTCGATTTTTGAAGTTCCAAGATCAAAGGCCTGCTGAATGCTTCAGTTTTATCTTTTGCATTGGGAACTGTCGGAGTTTGACTGTCTGAGATAACGGTGATGTTGGAATTTACTCGACAATGGCTGAAATTGGGTTGCGCGAAAAAATGCTTACGTGGAATTGAAATTGCGCGAGCGATACGCTCGCGAAAAAATCGTGTGCGTCAGATGTACATCACATCTGTACAGTTCATTCTTGAAAAGCTCCACCACAGTGCACTAGAACCCTGTTAATTGAAGTTTGAGGGAGAAGTCACTTCTCCCTCCACTGACTTCAGGGAGAAGTCAGATGAAATGGAGAAGTTAGAAGAAAATGTAGAGCGATGATTCTGCATTTGCATGATCTACCTTAAAATTATATTTTCATCTCTCACAAAAATAAATCACTACAATTGGGCAATAACACATCTCTGTGTGTACATTTATTTGTACAAAGAATTGTTTACGAGAAAAAAACGTGCCTCTCTGTATTAATTTATTTTTGAAAAGAAAAGTTTACAATTCAAATTCAAATAGAAGAGACAGATCAGCCTTGAGTTAAACAATTCAAGTGTGTCCATTTCTTGGTCCAGAGTGAGTAAAAAGTAGGTCAATATACTGTTTTGGTTTTCAAAACGTCTTGCACAAAAATAAAATCCAGATTGGAATTAAAACTTCAGCTTTTACAAAAAAGTGTTGTTTTATGGAAAAACTGCTCCCCCGAAAAAAAATTCTGAGTGTGAAAAATACTTGTTTTAAAGATAACTTAAATAGAAAATCTTGTCTTAACTTCAAGACTTGTCACCTAATTTCAGTGCAGCCAAGACGGTTCACGATTACATTATTAATCGGACATTGTTTTTAGATGCTGATTTTATTTTTAGTTACTATGAAAATTAATCACAATAACAATTAACCCTAGCAATAATACTCTTTTCAGATGGAAATTACTTTGTAAATTCTACGTGAATTCACCTAATTTCAAGGTGGGTCAATTGGGAATTTACAAATTACAGGGCGACACGGTTTTGCTTTTTAGTGAAGTCAGAGTGAAGTTGTGCAATCCAAGGCGACTTTTTCGCCCCAATCGCCTGGTCGGCTGGTCTCTGCATGGCAATTGAGACTATGCACTGCCTGTGATGATTTTTACTCAATTGTCATTATCAAACAGGCTTCATGGCAATTGCCGTCGAAGCACCAGTTTTCCACAGCTTTTTTTTTTGCAGAGGAAACAAGACTGAATTACCAGGACTGGTTCTGTATCGTCAGAGAATGAATCACAGTGCATTCGTTTCATAATTAACAGTTGGGGATCCCCAACATACTAACTCCACACTTGCTATGAAGTGATTGCCGATTATTTCTCTGCCGATCATGCTGATTTCGATGCCAATTCCGATGGTTGAAATAGGACCTGTTATACTGCAGAATTTCGTTGATAAATCACCAATTACGAAAGCTTAATACCACATAAGTTCTCAGAGTATGCATGTTTAGTGCTGGGCAATATTAGCCAAAATATTTGCATTTTTGGGAGTTGGGGTAGGGGAAGATCGTTATAAACGATACAATCACACGATATTGTTCTCTTGTGATGATTGTGTGCTATTCTGGTACATAGTTATTACAGTTTTGCATAATAATACAAATCACTTTGCTGTATTAACCAGGGAGATACTGGCCACACATACTTTGTATCTTAATTAGTCCCCAACCGGCATCGCCGGAGGGGACTATAGGTTTTCACTCTGTCCATCTGTCAGTCACACTTTAGTTTTCCAGAGTTTTTTTGGAAACGCTTCAACGGAATGATTTCATTTTTGGTAAACTACTATAGAACGATGACTTACAGATCAAGTTTGAGTTCCATGCTGATTGCATTATTCTTGTGTGAGTTACGGCCCTTGGAAATATGGGGAAAAAGCACCAAAATATCAGTTTCCGGAGTTTTTTTGGAAACACTTCAACGGAATGATTTCAGTTTTGGTAAACTACTATAGATAGATGACTTATAGATCAAGTTTCATTTATACACTCTGTCCATCCATCCGTCAGTCTGTCAGTCAGTCTGTCGGTCATACTTTAGTTTTCCGGACTTTTTTTGGAAACGCTTCAACGGAATGATTTCATTTTTGGTAACTACTATAGAATGATGGCTTACAGATCAAGTTTCATTTTCACTCTGCCCATCCGTCAGTCTGTCGGTCAGTCTGTAAGTCATACTTTAGTTTTCCAGACTTTTTTTGGAAACGCTTCAACCGAATGATTTCATTCTTGGTAACCAACTATAGAACAATGACTTACAGATAAAGTTTGAGTTTCATGCTGATTGCATTATTCTTGTGTGAGTTATGGCCCTTGGAAATATGGAAAAGCGCCAAAATATCAGTTTTCTGGACTTTTTTTGGAAATGCTTCAACGGAATTCATGCTGATCACATCTAGGTTATAACATTTGTATAATTATTAATGCTCATTAGTCCGGTAGGGGACATTGTATTGCTTCACCGATACGTGCGCTCTTGTTGAATAATAACGTTGATGTTAATGTGAAGTTGTATGGTGCATTGTTTAGACACCCATGCGACATTAGAATATATTACTAAATGTTCAGTTGGAGAGAAACATCAAGGGAGGTAACTAACTTAAAAAAAAATGAGCTTGACGACAAACTGAAAACGTGTGTTTGTCACATTCATATGACTTACATGTTACGTAACAATAATCTACCATCGAAAAAAGTTTTTTGTTTTTTTTTCTTTTTAGCTTTTCTCCAATTTTAATTTATTGTATTTTGATGCTTGCATCATGAAGTACTGCAGACTAGCGACTGAGCCCTTTTTATTTATACATTTATCCAATGCAAAGTTGTACAGCACCATTATTGAAGACAGGTGACTTCATTCAGCTGGGAATAGAGGTGATCTCGTATCGATTGCAGATGGTAAATTCCGTAATATCTCGGCTCTGCAGATCCCTAAATATTCTGATATGCACTACACACGTTTTTAATAGGAAAACTTTATTGAAATGGCCAGATAAGGCAGTGTTAAATATAGAATAACTGGAAACTGTCGGTTGTCATTATCGGCCGATGTCCCAAAACCGGCCGGTTCAGATTGCTGATTCCGATTATTCGTTCATCACTTTCCTGTATTCGTTTGTTGCCATAGTTTGTAGATTTTAGTGAAATAAATAATGTATATTTTGGATCACTGTTACTGAAATTTTATTTCACAATTAACTGAACAGGTTACTACAGTGGGTATTTTTTATCCTCACTCTTAGAATTATTTAACTCACTCTTCAAAACCTGCGGATAAAATAATTCACCCTACCTGTCAGGTTTTTATTTGTTCGGTTTTGCATCGTAAAATGCGAGCTGAGATGATCATGTAATGGCTGGAATCGATCAGCATTTTTTTCTTTGCACTGAAATCTACGAGTGCAAAAAGTATTCTCACAATCGCCGAGTTGGATGATACGATGTATAATGAGTATGGAAATTTATATCATCTGCCATATGTGGCATAGCATGTAGAGCATATATGACTTCTGATTGGTGGGGGCATGGTGGATCAGTTGGTAGGGGTGCAATCTAAAAGCCGAGAGGTCCTTCGGCAAGACATCTCACCCCCATTGCCCATGTTGGGACACGGTGGCATTGTGTACTAAGGCTCACTGCACATCGATGGTGCACTAGTCTTCAACCAATTCTAACCTTGCTTCAAGTTGCTTGTGTAGAGTTAGTATGTTTGGGAGCCTGACAGATGCTCGGTGGTTCTCTCCGGGTACTCCGGCTTCCTCCACCTGCAAAACTGTCTGACACGAGGTGACTCTGGCTGTCGAATGTATCATTAAACCCCAATAAATAAATAAATACTTCTGATTAGTGGGGGGGGGGGGGGGGGGGGGGGGGGGGAGGTCATCGAGTCGGAATGTCAGGGACATGCATTTATGCATTTCTGGGAAGTCAACATGCCTCTCATGAAACTGAAAGTACAGTTTTGTCACAAGGTGAACTTCACATGGGTTCTGGAACTCGACAGGATATACATAGCGGGAATATAAGATAAAATTAGATTAATTCGTTGATGTATTAAATATGGGATCAACCTATATCATAGCAATGTATTTTCTTACCTGGACTCCTGGCACTTGAATACCAGCAAGTAACAGAATATAATTCCTCTTGGTACACTTGGAAAGATGAGTTTGAAAGTAAGTCTGTGTTACGTTCCCAGATGCAAGGAAATTGAGTCGGGTCTAATTTTCAAAATTTTCGCACTCCGTGTTGAACCATGCAGTCACGAGAATTTTTCACCGATATGCAGAATTCCATATTTTGGGGGTTCATTTTGTTTATTTTTGAGATCTGTCTAAATTGGAGGAGAAAAGTTGGGGGAGGGGAGTATGCCAAACGATCCAAATTACAAATAGACTGACTGGTTTTCTGGGCAATTTTTTAGTTGCACCGCTACTTCCGCGTACATTAATGAACTGGCCAAAACAATATTGGTAGCTTTATTTGATTCTGTTAGTTGCGAACAAACATGCACATTGTCTTTTATTTTAGTATGAATGTTTTGATTGGTTAAACATGGGAAAATTTCTTGGAAAGCCTTTTCTGAGCCATTGGAATCTACTCTTATTACACAATGGATTTCCCTTATGCGTGGTTTAAATTTCCAAATTAAATTCGAAAATGGCGAAAGTTATTGTGGACCGGGATGAAAATTTGGTTTGTGAAATTGATAAAGATGTGAATTCTGCTGGGAATGTTTAGATAAAACGGTTACAGTCACGGTGTCAGGGCAAGAAACGAAGCACACTTTGGTGGATTATGTGAAAAACCAGGAAAAGTTCTTTGTACATCCTGCAGTTTGTTGATTGCTTACGCTTCGCACTTGGTAAAAAATATTGACATGTACAAATCAAATGTACAATGTAAGAGCAGTATTCAGGTGTATACCCGTATTGTTTCATTTCTTTGCTCATCAACATGATCAACTGCCAGGGTTTCCGCTAGACCGGCTGCGGGTCTGTTGACCGGACCCATTCCCCCTGCTGATCATACTAGGATCAGTCAGAAAAGCTGGTGGTTAAAATGTCGAGTACAATGCTGTATCGTAACGACACTCAGGATCCTTTGTTTCCATGTAATATAGGCATAATTATGTTGTATACTATGCCTTCTATTACTGGCGACAACCTGATACTTTATAGCCCCCAGACGAGGGGGGAAACAAAGTTCAAATCCTAAACGTTGCCTATAAAATTTCGGACTCAAATTGTCGTGTTTGGTCCGAAATCACTGGCATTTATTTCGAGCGATAATTGATGTAATTGCTCGTGCATGATGTCAAACGTCCGCATCATGGTTCTTTTCGAATATTTCGTTCTCTCTGCAGTTCCAATTATTTACGTTGGTAGGTATCGGGTTGTATAAAAAAAATTGAGGTCAAACGTCGCAGTCACTGTCAGGATTTGTGGATTTTGTGTTTTGGGTTTGTATTTTTATGAAACCTCCGACCAGATGTAGTATTGTGTGTCCCGTGGGAATTGAGAGAATTGTAGGAGGAAAAAATACATATTTTCCACTTCAATTATTCAGCATTTTAGTGACCAGTATGCCCCCAGAGGATACCAGAGAGTACCTAAAAATCAAAATTTAGACCCATGGCAGACGCCTTTGGCATCTGAGTTTCACTTTAAACTACCAGACCCACAAATTTTCCCCAAGCAGAAACCCTGAACTGCTGATTAACTTATGTATATTATACAATGTATTTGTTAATCATCAGTTAATAGACAAAAAGTGAAAAGTATTTTCTAAAAGTCTTGCGTGGTTTGGACTGTGTTGTGTGTAACAAAAAGGTTCTCAGAAGCCACAAAACTCATTCTAAGGATGTCTAACGAAAAAAAATTTTGCGGGAAAGCCATTGTGTTTCACAAGATTGGTGCCGTTCTGTCGTATTCGGTCCCTTGTAGTTTGAGCATAGGACCTGTATGATATGGTAGCACAGGTCAGGTTGCGTGTGGATTTGTTGGTTAACTCCTTGCATGCTGCTGACAGATATTCCTGCCCAGGACAGAATCGCACGGGTCACTGCGATAAGTATAATTTGGGCACATTTAATACATTTTTCTCTCTAAATGGAATAGATTTGATCACCACCGATTCCTTGAGTTAAATTTTGATCAATGTTACGTCAGCTCTAGTCATGGCTGCTTTACAGCATCCATGACTAGATTTCCTGAAAAAAATCTTGAAAATATTCAGCAGGTTAAGAGTTAAACTGGATGGTGATGTGGGTGTCCCGCTTGTCTCTCACGTCTGCCTGATGTTATCGATTGCAGAGATTGAAATGCCTTTTAGCTCCCACTATGTATTGTTTACCGCAGCGTGTGAATTTAATAAGTGCATCCCGGTCCCTTGTAAAACAGATTGCTTTGTTTCTAATTTTGGAGGTACAGGACCCATTTATCATATGTTCTGCTGATAGATGTTCTATATCTTTGGAGTAAGGTGTTTAAATTATACTAGAATAGTATATTATGTCCCCCTCCTCCGATTCTACCTATGGGAAGCCACTGTCCATATCCGGGTCTTGACATATTTTACAATGGTATACTGCCAGCATTGATGCACCCGTCAGACGCATCTGTCTCATGCATCCGCCAAATACATCTACCGCCAGCACCCACCACAGGCATTTTCCACATGCTCCCGCCAAGGGGATAACATACATAAACCACACCACGGATGAGTCTATTTGCCTCTGATGAGTTCACCAACAGGGTATTTTTTGTTTTTAAAAATTTGATTAGCAGTTTCCAGCTTGGTTTTAAAAAGTGATGATAAATAGTGAATATAAGGCCAATATGAAAGAAAAATGGTTGGCATTTGGACATTTGTGTATAGCATTTTACAATGTGAATCCAGTTATCAGATACCCTGACCGAAGAGCGAAATTGGTCAGGCTAAACATTAGACTATCAGTGATAACCATACAGCAGGTCCCCTTGATAATTTGCATGATTGAATATTGTTTACCTCGAATTTGAATCAAGTTGATATGGAACTTAGTTAAAATGTACATTTCGACCAATGGCATGCCTGCTGTTTAAAACCTGGAAATTTTCCTTGGGAAATGTCAACAAACTCCCTGTAATTTTACTTTTACTTGAAAGTGATTGGCTGTTTGCACACATTGACGTCATGATAGTATCTTGCCTTCAAACTAGTGTTCTCAAAAGATCTTCGCAAGGTACTTTGTTTTCAAATAAATAAAATCAAGTCATTTGTGCTTTCTTAACCAAGACAAGTACGATGATACTTGACCACTCCATTAAAACAACCACTTGAAAAGGTAGTTTATTTTAAGTCCCTAGGTGTGCTAATTTTAACACTTGTAATAAACTAGGGCGTGGGAACGCACAAATCAGAATCTGCTTCGTTCCAGATTCGCGTGCTAACACCACAACAATCGCGAATAAAGCGTCTGGTAATTAACTGCCATGTTAAGTGTAATTATTAGCGGACGTTTTGGTCATTCTGGCAGTTACTTTGGGCGAAGTTGCAAGCAGAGATTTTGCCCCTCCTATACATTGTTTGGCACATCGCAGTAAAATATAATCGGTATTACAGTATACCACAGTATTGGTTTCTGAATACCAAGGTTTCCATCCCAATACTGCACAACGCTGTTGGCCACATGTGCTTCAGATATCTTAAGAAACGGGGCTTGATTTAACTGGATTGACCTGGCCCAATTTTTCATTAGAGTGATTGACCTTAATAAAGTTTTACGAATTCTGGATGTATTAGCATTATAACTTGAACAAAGGTTCCAGATTTGACAACTGGCTTATGATTGAGAACCGGGTTACGGACATGCAACACTCTACGATTGTCACCACAACTCGATGCATGCATCTCCGATGCACAAACATTGAATTTGTGACAGGTGGGAAAGGAGAGGCTCTCATTTGCCATTACTCTCCCCAAATATTCACCAGGAGAGTGACTAACCACTGAACTGGTAGAGTGCTAAATTATGTTTGGCCGTTCAAATTTACCATGTGCCTTTTTGCCTTTCGGCACTCTTCCATCAATTGTAACAAGGCAAATTCATATGGATCAAATAATTTCTCTTCCAGGGCTCAGTTTAACTGGATTTGCATAGCGACATTTTTATACTGTACCAATGACCCAGACTTAGCTGGTGCTAACTCCACAAAAACCAGGGCCAAACACAAATTTTGCCCCCCAATCCCCAAAATTTGCATCCAAAACAAAAAGAAATCATGTCCTAAAGGACCTCCATAGTACGACTCTACTGCGCATGCGCAGTGACGCAGTCGTCCCGAAATTGGCGCCAAATATTCTCTGTTTGGCCCTTCATCAGTCAACATCTCACTGATCTTTGTGCTTGTAAATCTCAGTTTAAAGGATGCCAGACACGTAATTCTTGGAGAAAATGTGATTCTAAGGAGGATAGAAGGAGGAGAGGAAAAAAGAAGTGGCAAAAAATAATCAGGGCTGTACTTAAAATTTTTTGTTGAAATTATGTTAAGTTGCCTATTTTTGAGGCAAACGCCTCTTGTTGTCATTCTTGCTAATTGTTGCACTGCTTATTCAGTGTTTCCTCTCCCCTAACCTTCTAAAGTCCCCCCTTGCAATTCTCCCATGCTTTTGGCATATTTTTGAGAAGTTTCATTTCTAAAAATTCCCTGGGAGAGTTGCTTGGTTACAGAATGTTTTCTGTTATTTTCCCCATAGTTACGTTTTCACCCATGGGTGTATAACGTTTGTGTTCTGCATCTTCCATCTGATGTTCTGCAGATTCTCCCCTGGGAGTCTCTGTTTTGCATCAGATAGAGTGTAATTGATGACTGATTCCGGGCCAGTTTTTTCAGTGCCTGGAGTCATGTTTTCTTCTGTGTTTACACTGTTTGTTTTCATTGGCAACAGCCTTTTTTGAGAGGGGCTGTTTGCCTTTGAGGTAGTTTATCTCATTATAAGATACATTTATATTATCCGAAAGTGTCTCATTAATTATTTTATATAATTTTAAAATTTTTGACCACACTTTGCCATCGGATCCATCGGGGCTCAACGTTACTTTTCAGCAACTTGGGCTTCTCTGAAAAAATATTTTTTCAAAATTATTTTGTTTTGCAATTGTTTTTTCATTTATTAATGGATCATGTTATTATGTATCTTTGTATCAGGGGTTTTTGCGAGTAACTAGGACTTACTGTTGTTCTTTCTCAATGAAGGGAACTTGTTCAAATTGTAATAGGAAGAAATCTTCCTCTGACTTTCATGATTATTGCATTAATTGTAGTCAGTGTTCTCGCATTAATCCCTGTCCTGTATGTGAACATTGGGATGAGAAACATTGGAAACGTGTGTCACGATATGTTGTTTCTGGAGAAAGAGCGATGCCGGCTCTTTCTCCACAAGGTCACTCTACTCTCTCAGTTTCTATTTCAGAGGAACCAGAACAGGGTGATGTTTCCATGTTATCTTCTTCAAGTGTGCGTCCGTCGTCACAATTAAATACAGAGCTAGCGGCAAAAGTGCTCATGGAGATTAGACAAATGTCGTCCGCTAGCTCGCCCGGTGTAGCGTCCATTCACCGAATGGTTCGGCAGCCGGGTTCGTCCGATGCGGTCCAAGAGGAAATTTTGGGTGATGCGAGCACTATAAAAATAATAGATGCACACCCAGTGACGGCGGATAGTGAACGAGAACGGAGGAAGCCTTTTAGTCCGGTTCCTAGCTCGTCCAGGTCCAGCCGGGCCGCGAGCGAGAGAGGCCCCTCTCTCGTACAACAACATCTGGGACCAGATGTTGTGGTACAAAATGTGTCTTTAGCGGAGCATACGTCCGTCGCTCGGGACGCTCCGTTGTATAAGCAGTCCGCAGAGACTGTTAATGCTTCCTCTTCTCGTCGGCGCACACGACCGCACCTTGGCTGCGTGACCTCCGATATTTTGCCAGGTCGGTACGCTCCGCCGAAGCATCGGGGGCGGACGACCGGGAACATCGGGAGGTCCGACCGGATGGTGAAAGGGATACGGATGAATTGGAGCTATCCCTTTCGGAACAACACAAAGCTGCCGTGGACTTCATCCGGCACTTTCTTCCTCAAGTTGTTCCGTCGGGCCAGACTGCTGCGCTTCCGGACAGGAGAATTATAGCGTCATTGGACTCTGATTTTTTCGAGCGGTTCAGGGACATCGCTCCCGAGTTTCCGTCGCAGTCCAATAATGTTGCAAGAACATTTGAATTATTGAACGACGCTATTTTTAAACTTGCTTCCAGGACGGGGAAAGCAAGCTTCTTGTCCGCAAATACTCTCAACCCGCCTTTCATTAATGCAAGGAATAAATTCGACACGGCAGGTCAGGGTATACCGAGAGTTCCTCTGCGTATGGACGACGAGGCGGAAGACTTAGAGCTATCATTACCGTCGTCAGCTTCTATTCCAACCGCAGTGTTGGAAACAGCTATTGCATCTAACAGAGCCAATTTAGATGCCTTATCTTACGCAGATCACCTTACTAAGGCGTTATCACTGCGTCTTCAAGGGGAAGAGTTTCAGGATATACAATCCTCCTTAAGACTTCTTTCAAGGGCAGTAGCTTATTCCACGTGTAACTCCGCCCTTTCAGTGGCAAATCTGGAGTTGGTTAGACGTGACGCAGCCCTGTCTACATCCACACTAGTGGATTCTAAGGTGAAGAACTCTCTTAGAGTCGCTTCGGTCTCAGGAGATCTTCTCTTTGACGGCAAGCTTTCCGCTATTTATGATAATATTAAAAAGAAAGCTAGTGATTCTCTGTTGTTTAGATCCGCTCCTAAAAGGTCGGATACAGCAGACACGAATAAGGCGGGCACTTCTGGGTCTTATCCGCCCAAGAGAGGTTCCTATAGAGGTTCCGGTGCGTCCTCTAGCTCTTATTCGAGAGACCGTCAGGATAGTGACTCTCGTTCGGGACGTCCTTCAGGCCGGGACAATCGGTCGGACGCCCCAAGGTCGACGAGGCGAGGTGCGGGTCGTGGAAGACGTGGTTTCTCCTACCGCAGGCCTCGCAGATCCAGGAGGTGATGGCTCAAACCTCTATCGCGTTCCGGTTGGCGGAAGGTTGTCGAGTTTTTCTCAAGAGTGGGCGTCGATTACGGACGACCCGTGGGTGAGAGGAGTGACTTCGGAAGGTCTAAAGATATCCTTCAAACGAAAGCCTCCATTATCTCGAAGTCCAAAGTGGACTCATCTTCCGTCAAACCCTCAGAAAAGAGACGCTCTGCTATCAGAGGTGCAGTCTCTTTTAATGAAGAACGCGGTAGAGGTCGTAGAAAACCAGGAATCTCCGGGATTCTACAGCCATCTGTTTCTGGTTCCGAAACCAGACGGCTCGTTCCGTCCAGTCATAGATTTGAGCTGGATAAACAAGCTGATCATCGCTCCGAAGTTTTATATGGAGACGATTCGATCGGTCAGAGCGAGTATTCGGGTGAACGATTATGCAACGAGCATAGATCTCAAAGATGCGTACTTTCACGTCATGGTACATCCGACATTCCGAAAGTATCTACGCTTCGCAGTCCTAGGAGTAGTGTATCAGTTCCGGGCCATGTGCTTCGGATTGAATCTAGCACCCTGGGCTTTCACTCGGGTAATGAACTCGGTAATGATTTACTTCCGAGCTCATTCGTCTGCGGTAACGTCGGCCTACCTGGACGACATTCTTCAGAGGTACGGCAACGAGTTAACGCTTCAGAACGATGTTCAGAATCTTCTTCTATTGCTCCGATGTCTCGGTTTCATAGTAAACGAGGAGAAGTCGGATCTGGTGCCGTCCAAGTCATTCACTCATCTGGGAATGAGCTTCGAGACGCACAACAATCTCGTTCGTCTGCCGTTAACCAGAGCGAAATTAGTCAGTTGTTACGCTCGCTATTGTCTGAATACAGACAAAGTCACGGCGAGAGAATTTATGAGACTGATAGGTCTGTGCGGAGCCGCCGCGGATCTCATTCCGATGGGACGGCTACGCACACGGCCTCTTCAAATTTTCCTGACTCAGAATTGGAGTGTGAAAATTCATTCGCTCGATGTAGACGTTCTCTTGTCAGATCAAGTGAAACAAGAGATTCAGACTTGGGCAAACATTCAGTGGTTAACTCAAGGAGTTCCGCTGCAGTTGCCGGATCCGAGTTTTACCATTATGACGGATGCCAGTCAAACAGGTTGGGGTGCATCATTAATCCCAACGGATTCGAGATGCCAGGGTCTTTGGGATCCGCAATTCCTCTGCAAGCACATAAACATCAAGGAAATGATGTCAATTTGGCTTGCGTTACGTCACTGGATGGACATTATTCACGATGCTCATGTCCAAATCCTATCCGACAATACGACAGTAGTGGCGTATATACGGAATCAGGGAGGCACTCATTCAGTTCCGTTGTTCAATCTAACGGAAAGAATCCTTCTGTTTGCGTTGGAACATCACGTTCTTCTTTCGGTCCGTCACATACCGGGTCGTCTGAATGTGCTAGCAGACTCCCTTTCACGAAAGGGTCGCTTGTTGCCGTCGGAGTGGACTCTCAACAAACAAGTATTCAATCAGATTTGCTACCAATGGGAACGGCCAATGATAGACTTATTTGCGACACATCTCAACAATCAGTTGCAGACGTATGTGTCCCCGTGTCCGGATCCAAGAGCATTTGCAGTAGACGCTCTATCGATCCCTTGGGACGGAATGATAGGATATGCGTATCCTCCAGCGCCGTTAATTCAACAAGTATTGCTAAAGATAAAACAATCTCAATGCAAGATTCTGTTGGTAGCATCTCTGTCGCCACAGAGACCGTGGATAAATCTACTCAGGTGTCTGTTGTGGGACCTACCGCGGAAGCTCCCTCCACGAGAGGATCTTCTTTGGCAGGGGAAATCGCGCCAACTACATCACAACCCGCAAGGTCTCAACCTTCACGTTTTTCCGTTGTGCGGTCCTTCTTGCATGGCAAGCACTTTACAGGACGAGCAGTGGACGCGATTTCTAACTGTAGGAGGACCTCCTCTTCGCTAAACTATGCGGCTAAGTGGAAGGTTTTCCGTCGTTGGTGTAGGGATCATTCTGTTGATGTATTTGATCCCTCTATACCAGACATTGCTAACTTTCTAGTATACTTGTTTGACGTAATCAAACTGCAACCTGCTACTATAAAGGGTTATAGATCTATGTTATCTGATACCTATGCACATCATGATAGTTTACAAATTGGATCTAATGTCTCTTTATCGAAATTGGTTAGAACTTTTCGATAAATAGACCCAGAACTCTCAGATTAATTCCTAAGTGGAATTTAGCTTGGGTTCTCCTTAAATTGAAGGAAAAGCCATTTGAACCTCTTGGGACAGTAGATTTCAAATTCTTATCTTATAAGACAGCTTTTCTCTTAGCTTTCTCTTCTGCCAGAAGAGTCAGTGAGCTTCATGCACTATCGGTGGATGATTCTCATTATCGTAGTGTTGGGAACACTATCACCTTCACTACTAATGTCGGTTTTTTAGCTAAGAATCAGGCTCCTAATAAATATCCGGAACCTATTGTTATTAAGGCTCTTCCGTCTTCAGACGGGCGTAGGCCTTTACTCTGTCCTGTTAGAGCACTACGTATCTATAAACAGAGATCTCAGTTCATCAGAAAGGGACGGAAACGTTTCTTTCTGTCTTTGATGCCTAATAGAAAGGACATTTCAGTCCATTCTATTGCTAGATGGATTCAGTTAACTATCCGTACTGCATATGAAGATTTATCTTCTTCTCAGCAGTCTGTGCTTAAGATTTCTGCTCATGAAGTAAGAGCTCTTTCTACTTCCTGGGCTTATGCTAATAGTGTTGCTATTACAGATTTAATGAAGGCTGCTTTTTGGTCTCAGCCATCCACATTTACTAATTTTTATCTCAGAAATATTGAGTCCATTTCTGGAGACCTGCATTGTTTAGGTCCGTTATCTGTTGCTCAGAATGTCGTCCACTAAACAGTTGCAACTATAGTTATGCAGGCTTTCTGTTCCGGCAGTGACTCCGTCCGGCTGCCCTCTTCGCTCTGGGCTATTTGACCCAGGGCAAGGGGAAGGGGGGGGGGGGGGGGGGGCGGGTGTTCCCTTAGGTCACCTGCTTTATAGTGAAAAGCAAGGGAATGCCTCCTCCAAGACAGTATTTCTGAGTCGCTTCCGGGATGGTTTTAAAGTGTAATATTAATGTTTAATTTCATTCATGTCTTATTTTTAAAGTGTAGCTCGGTGTGAAGCATTTGTATATGTCAAGTGTCAAACGGGCTTTAATATACAATACTCGGACACTTTTAAATGATTATAAAGAGTCTCAATTCTCTGGACTACTTTATTTATTGGCTTGCTTTAAAAATAATTAGTATAAGGGTTATACTGGATGTTAATAGAGAACATGAATGTTATTGTGCTCAATTATTAAGGGTAGTGTATCTTTCTAATTTAAATATTAAATAAGAAAGATACATGTAAAGCCTAATACTCCTTTTCTCCTTAAGGGGTTACCTCTTTATTTTATAATTGAGCTTATTGGATTTTCCTCTATGTCCTAGGCCCTCCAGCCTGTTTACTATTCAGCTAAGTCTGGGTCATTGGTACAGTATAAAAATGTTAAAAAATTTATAGTAATTTATATATTTTTTATACTTACCAATGACCCAGACGGGGATGGCCCTCCCTGAGTTGGGAACTCTTGCCTCCCCGCTGAGTACATAGCGCTGACCAGGCACTGCCAGTAAGAATGATATTTGGCGCCAATTTCGGGACGACTGCGTCACTGCGCATGCGCAGTAGAGTCGTACTATGGAGAACCTTTAGGACATGATTTCTTTTTGTTTTGGATGCAAATTTTGGGGATTGGGGGGCAAAATTTGTGTTTGGCCCTGGTTTTTGTGGAGTTAGCACCAGCTAAGTCTGGGTCATTGGTAAGTATAAAAAATATATACATTACTATAAATTTTTTAACTTTTGAATAAATTTTCAACTATCAATTTCAGATGACAAAAACAAAATGCTGAACAAAATTTATCCAAGTTAGTAAACTACTATTCAACTTTTGAAAATTAAATCGACGCCTGTTCACTTCAAAGATTATATGAAGCACATTCAGCTGGCAGGTCCACAGAATATGAAGCCTTTAAGTTGGGGGTACCTGCACTTCAGCATAATGCCCAAATACCCAGGGAAGTGAAGCAGTGCCTGTTCACTGCGGTAAAACAGGACACAGTCACCAATGCTTGGGAGGTGCAAACCCTCTCTAAAATGGGCAACATGACTTATTAACGCTCACCCCTGGTCTTGTTGATACTCGTGTTGTCATGATTAGCCATTGTGCAAAAATGTGACCTTAAACACCAATACATGAATAAATAAATAATGCCCAAATATGGGCTTCCAGCACTCTACCAGTTCATAGAAAAGGAAAAATATCAAGTTTTCAGTAGCACAGGGAAATAGTTTTCATTGTACTCTTGTATTGCAAATAATAATGCCATACTGTCGATACATTTTTTTGATTTTCCACCCCATGTGATACTTATTAGGGCCCCCTATCCCTCTGTTTATTAATTTTTCACCTGGTTGGGCTTTCCGCCCATCACCAGTGTGAACTATTTTGCACTAACATCGTAAAATTTTATCATGACTCTGACTGTGCACAGTTGGAGTGATTGGAGAATTTTGAGGTAAATTAATTTTTATCAATGTTTATCAGTGTCCAAAAACTTAATAAATCAGAGTTTTAGGGTATCATGATCGTATGTGTAATAATGTTTAACCCGGAGTTAGAAAACTCAACAGCCCTTGTTTATCCACTAAAACAAAATAGCCTGTCCAGCTGTTTTTATTAATTGTTGCTTTTCCCAAATAATTAGTGCAATATACCAGTTAGAAGTCATTTTTAATCCACAATTGATATTTACTCAAACTTTGAAAGCCTTACCACCAAACGTTAGACAGACTAGAAATATTCATAGTGTGTGGTTCAAAGCACAATTGACACAAATTATGTAAGTAATATGGTAATAAAAGTATTAATATTCATATACAAAGTGCTAATGATTTAATGAAACTGAGAGTTAAGCTAGAAATTGTGGGATATTGTTAAAAATGTGATTGCCCACCATTCAACTGCAGGTGTATGGGAGTATTTTTTTAGTGTTGGGCTTTTGTTTTAAATTTAAAAAAGAAACTTAACACTGTGAACAAAGTTCTTCCGCAAATGGTGGCATGTGTGTTAAACATGCCATGCAATATTATGATGTTTATTGGGAATGGTACAGTGGGAAACAAATTGAAAACAATATTTAGTTTCCTCACAGAGTCGGGTAAAGTCGGGGTTCTAGACATAGGGCTGCAACGATACGTTTTCTCACGATACGACCCCTATCCTGATATGATCCCCACAATTTGATGTGTATCACGATACATTCGTCAATCATCAAAAGGATAGGACACAAGAAGCAAATCTGCAGTTGACGACCGGTGGTCCATAACTGCAGGTTTGTTTCTTGAATCCTGGTGAGTAGAGGGAAAAGTCATACCCACCCACACAATGGCCAAATAACAAATCATACAGTTTTGGTTTAAGCAGCTTCATTTCAATGAAATTAGATTTCTGAAACTTTTTGACAACAAAACATCGTGACATACTCTCTTGTTTCCTTGGAATTTGTGATTTGTTGGATCATTATATATAAAGGTTCAAGAGTGAGTTTAATAGTTTGTGCTGTTGAGTGCCAACAAATACTCGAGGGCAATGTAAATTCAGACTTCTACAATCCCGATTTCAAAGGAAAACTTCATACAATGGATGTGAATAGTCAACAGTGAGGCCACTTTTGATGTGTCATTTACAAAATATTCATGAAATTTTAGGTTCACTTTATCGTGATACAGTGCAAGCAAATCGCGATACATATTGTCAGATATTAATCATTGCAGCCCTACTTGATATTGAAAAATGATCATATGTCGATATTTTTAAAAGCTGAACTGGTTGATATTTAAACCGGTCTGTATTTTGAAACTGAACATATCGAAAAACCAGTATACCGGTATATTGCTCAGCTCTGGTAATGATATAGTCAGAAAATGTTAAGTGGCCTGAATCACCAATAAATCCTATATTTAGCATAAATTGTATTAAAAGCTACTGCTTATGATGTAACTTATTTTTTTTTTTTTTAAAAAAAACATTTTAAACATTGAATTTCTGTTCAAACTGAAGGGAATCTTAGTTTTTCCATCCAAGATTGGGCAAAGTCTATGGATACTTTGAGAATAAGAAAGCATGTGAAAATGTTGTTTACAAATTGGCGATTTACTCCTGAAATCTTTGTTTTCTCAGTTGACACTTCCCTCCTTTTCTGATACTGTTTGATATTATATTTTAGTTCAAAACGGCCAAGTCAAAGAAACAGTTCAAGACGAAGAGTTTGATAAATATATTCAACATCAAGTAAGTTAGGAATTTCTAGTTTTTAGCTTAACTTGACATAGTCAAGATAAGCTATTGCCATCACGCGTACAGAAGTCTGTGAGTCTGTTCACATTTTCCTTTAGCACGGGCTACACCCCGCAGTTATTGTCTGATCGTCATGAAATTTCATATGCAGGTTTGGGGTCATGTTTAGATGAGAATGTCCCCTTTTGGTCGCGATCGGTCAAACGGTATGGCAGCCTGAGCCCAAAACCCAAAAATCATTAGGACAGTCTACAGGTCGTATTTATGAAGGGATTTTGTTGTAACTTGGTAGGATGCCTCTGTATAATGCCTAGATGAGAACGTCCCCTTTTGGGCATGATCTATCAACCGTGATGGGTGCCCAAACCCGAAACCCGAAAACTTTTAACACAGTCTGCAGGTCATGTTTAATATGGAGGGATTTCATTGTAACTTGGTAGGATGACTCCTTGTGATGTCTAGATGAGAATTTCCCCATTTGGGCATGATCTGCCAACCGTGACGACTGCCTGAGCCCAAAACCCGAAAACCTTTAGCATAGTCTACAGGTCATATTTATTGAGGAATTTCATTGTAACTTGGTGGGTTGACTTCATACAATGTCTAGATGAGAAAGTCCTCTTTTGGTCCTGATTGGGCAACTGTGACGGCTACAGGGGCCTGAAGCCCGAAAACCTTTAGCACAGTCTACAGGTCATATTTATGACGGGATTAAATTGTAACTTGGTAGGATGACTCCAAATAATGTCCAGATGAGAACGTCCCCTTTTGGTCGCGACCATTCAGCCTTGATGGCTGCCCGTGCCCCAAAACCTTTAGCATAGTCTATAGGTTGTATTTATGGAAGGATTTCATTGTAACTTGTTAGGTTGACTCCATATAATGTCTAGATGATGACATCTCCTTTTGGAAGTGATTGGTCAACTGTGATGGCTACAGGTGCCCAAAGCCCGAAAATCTTGAGCACAATTTACAGGTCATATTTATGAAGGGATTTCATTGTAACTTCGTAGGATCACTGCTGATGATGCCCAGATGAGAATGTCCCCTTTTGGTTGCGATCATTTAACCATTATGGCTGCCCGAGCCCGAAGCCTGAATACCTTTAGCACAGTCTACACTCTACAGGGCATATTTATGGAGGGATTTCATTGTAACGTGGTAGGTTTGACTTCATATAATGTCTAGATGAGAATGTCACCTTTTGGATACGATTGGGCAACTGTGATGGCTACAGGGGCCCGAAGCCCGAAAACCTTTAGAACAGTCTACAGGTCATAATTATGAAGGGATTTCATTGTAGCTTGGTAAGATGACTCCAAATAATGTCTAGATGAGAACGTCCCCTTTTGGTTGTGATCATTCAACCTTGATAGCTGCCCGAGCCCAAAAACCTTTAGCATAGTCTATAGGTCATATTTATGGAAGTATTTCTTTTTAACCTGTTTGTTTGTCTACATATAATGCCTAGATGATGACATCCCCTTTTGGTCATGATTGGTCAACTGTGATGGCTTCAGGCGCCAGAAGCCCGAAAACCTTGAGCACAGTCTACAGGTCATATTTATGAAGGGATTTCATTGTAACTTCATAGGATCACTCCAGATGATGCCCAGATGAGAATGTCCCCCTTTGTTTGCGATCATTCAACCATAATGGCTGCCTGAGCCCAAAGCCCAAAAACCTTCAGCACAGTCAACAGGTCATATTTATGAAGGGATTTCATTGTAACTTGGTAGGTTGACTTCATATAATGTCTAGATGAGAACGTCCCCTTTGGACTCAATTGGGAAACTTGACATTTCATTGTAACTTGGTAGGTTGACTTCATATAATGTCTAGATGAGAATGTCCCCTTTGGACTCAATTGGGAAACTTGACTGCTTCAGGGGCTTGAAGCCCAAAAACCGTTAGCACAGTCTACAGGCCATATTTATGAAGGGATTTCAATGTAACTTGATAGGATGACTCGTTCATATTTATGAAGGGATTTCAATGTAACTTGATAGGATGACTCGTTTTGGAATAATTTCACTGTAACTTGGTAACTTTCGTTGATGTACGTTAACTGTGAGGGCCACATACATTAACTGTGAGGTCATATTAACCCACCCCTCAGCTCTTTAATACAGTGTACAGCTCATATTATTTTGATCAAAAACAGCATACAGGGAACAGAAATGAACATATTCCCAATTCTCACAATTCTTGTCTCATTTCGTAATCCTTTCATAAACATTGAACATTATCCTTTTCATCAAACACAACACACAAGTTAAGCTACAGTGTCATTGACACTTTCATTTCATAGTGCCATGTTTTACATTTCTTCTATAAAGTACTCACAACCCAAATGTATTTCCTTTTGAGAACACTTAAAAATGTGTAGCTGTAGAACTGCAGACTTCTAGATATTCTGTAAGTCTAAAAAAAGGAGTTACTTAGGGTTTTTTTCAAGTGACTTCTAGAGCTGCCATGACTTACAGTTTTCTGAATTGAATAATCTGTCATCATAGTCGATTATTCGTCCAAAATATGTACCCAATATAATAGATTAAGCTTTAAAATACTTTAGCTGAATCCGACTGAATGGCACACTCCCCAAATTGCTCATTTGAACAAGTGAAATACAGAGAGTGGGGGCAATAATATTAACCCTTCACCCAAAGTACTGTACGGAACCGGTCAGCACTATTCACAAAAATCGCTATTCACTTTTCATTATTTTTTCATTTTTGTCTCAAAAACATAGCTAATGACCCCTCATTGAAATGAGCTCATTCCAATAAGGAATCATAAGCTGTGTTTTTGATGCAAAAATGAAAAAAACTTGAGTTATTCAAGAATTTTGTTTGCAAATTATCCCCTGCCAAAAGTTAGCCGTAGATAGAAAATAGGTCTGTTCGTCTGTCCATCCGCAACAACTTTGGATCTTCATATCTCAGCCACTGGGTGTTGGATTTAAATGTTCTTTGGTATGCTGATAGACCACCATGGGTCAAAGGATATTCACAGGTGACAGGTTTTGTGCATTTTTATACCCCCCGCAAACTTTTTATACCCCCGCAAACAAAGTTGGGGGGGGGGGAGGGTAAGGAATCACCCTGTCAGTCTGTCTGTCCATCCTTGTAAGTGCAACTCCTCCTAAACCGTTTGAAGAAATTTCATGAAAATTTACACAATGGAAGAACTCCATATGAAGATGTGCATGAAGCAATATAATTCCGTTCTGACATTTCCAAGGGGAGATAATCTAACTTATACATTTCAGGCGCGGGGGGTATCACTTTGTGAGTTTGCTCACAGTACCTCTAGTCTTTTCCTAGAGTTATGGGCCTTTTTAGCTCATCTTGACAAAGTCAAGCTGAGCTAATCTCATCGCTCTCCATCCGTCCATCGTCCGTCAACACCATGTTTTGGTCTTCTCCTCCAAAGCCACTGGGCCAATTCAAGTGAAAGTTTGTGTGAGTGATGGTCCCAAAGGGGCATTGCATTTTTGTTCAACATGCTCAGCCCCATAGGGAGGGAGTGGAGGAAAATGATCCAAAATATTTTAAAAATCTTCTCAAGAACCAGTGTGTACAATGACTTGATATTTGCTATGGAGCTTCCTTTTGAGGTGTAGAATCAAGTTTGTTCAAATGAAGTTCGTGAAGCAATATTTGGCTTTGTAATGGGAGGGGTAAGATTTTTGGCCCCGTCCAAAATTTCTATTTTCTGAACCGATGGTCAGGTATGAACCAAATTTGGTATGTAGTATTATTGGGTTATAAGTACTTGACCCATGCAAAAAAAAAAAAAATTCCTGCATCCCCATGGGAACCCTGGGAGCTAAAAATAGAAATATTTTCAAATGCCCATATTTCCCAAACCACACAGGACAGAGCTGTTATTTGGTATGAAGTAACCTTAGGACCAGTAGAATTGAATATTGCCATTGGTTATGTTAGGGTGTTCTGTAATGGGCATCGAAAAAATGCTGAGTCAGCATATTTGCAAAAATTAAAAAAAATCTTTTCTCCAGAACCAATCATCAGAATCTTTTGATATTTGGTATACAGCATTCATAGGGGGGTCAGATACAAGTTTGTTGAAATAAAGCTCATTGGTTCATATTTGGGCTCACTACAGGAGCCCGAATTTTTAACAAAGGTAATATGGGGAATATTCTTTAAAAATCTTCTTCAGAACCACCAGTCAGAATCTCTTAATTTTTGGTATACATCATTGTTATGAGGGTCAGGTTCAAGATTGTTCAAACCAAGTCCCTAGGTTAATATTTGGGCTTCCTACAAAAGCCCAAATTTTAACTTTGTTCAATATGGGGGATAATTTAAAAAATCTTAAGATCCACCCGTCAGAATGCTTTCATATTTGGTATGCAACATCTCTAGGGGGGTCAGATTCAAGTTTGTTCAAATCAGATCCCTAGGTATATATTTGTGCTCGCTATGGTAGCCCAAATTTTTACTTAGTGCGATATGAGGAAATTTCTTTAAAAATCATCATCAGATCCACCAGTCGGAATGCTTTCATATTTGGTACACAACATCTCTAAAGGGGTCAGATTCCAGTTTGTTCAATTCGAGTGCCTGGGTTAATATTTGGGCTCCATATAGGAAACTGAAATTTAACTTAGTACAGTATGAGGGAATTTCTTCAAAAATCTTCTTCAGATTCACTAGTCAGAATGCTTTCATATTTGGTATCCAACATCTCTAGGGGGGTCAGATTCAAGTTTGTTCAAATAGGATCCATAGGTTAATATTTGGGCTCGCTGTGGTAGCCTAAATTTTTTAACTTCGTGCAATATGAAGAAATTTCTTTAAAATTTCTCTTTTTCAGATCCAACAGTCAGAATGCTTACATATTTGGTACACAACATCTCTAGGGAAGTCAGATTCAACTGTGTTCAAATCGAGAGCTTGGGTTAATATTTGGGCTCCCTATGGGAGCCGGAATTGGCCATTTTGCTGAAGAATGAAAAATTTTGTATTCAGTACCCTCTAGAGGTACTAAGATTAATCCACATAGGTTGTATCAAGGGCTTCCATAGGGGAGCTCTACATTTTACTTTATGATCAACTGAAGAAAAGGCATGATGCCCAGCTTATTTTTGTCACACCTGAGGGTCTCAAGGATTGACAGTGTAGCCTATGGAGATGGCTTGCTTAATGTACTCTTTCTTGGACTCTGTTTATATTGTGTTCTGTTCAAGATGAGCGCTTCAGGCCCTGTGGGGCCTCTTGTTTCAACTTAGAATTCCCCTTTTTTAGAAACCACTTCTTGAGGGATACCACTGTTGTTGCACCTTGTTTTGTTTGTTTTTTAATATCGGTCTTTGGAATTAGTGTTTTACAACTGCGATCACCAGAATCAATTTTCTTTTGCGAATGCAACTGAGAGTTACAAAGAAATGTATTAATTTATTTGCATGTGCCTATATGGTTAGCTCGCCCTATATTATCTTAGTGCATAAGTTGATATTTTAATCATGATACCAGGTATTGTACTTCGGGTCAACAATTACGATAACCTTTTCAATGATTTTGATGGTTTGATTTCGGAATTGAATCATTCACCGACTACAAATTGATCTGTTGCATGCAACAGGGATGTTTTTTTTTTACCCATCGCTGATCAATTTTTGACTGTTGGCAACATGGGCACTGGAAGACCAACATTTCGACCTATGAGCTATCGTCATTCACTCAAATTCAAAAGAACATGACATCATTCGGCTGTCAAACATTACTCAATACTGTTATCTGTTGTATCGAACTGCCTATTTAATGCGTATTAGTCTTGGAACATACAAGCCTGGCACAGTGGGTTTTTTTTTATGCTTCATTCTTCAACATTAATTAGGTTGCTGGCCACAACATGGTGATATATACACTTTATCACTGAAACTGATGAGGGGAAAAATTTCTGTGCTAAAATGCAAGATGTTCTTCCAATTTCACAGATCTCTGTGCAGAATCAGGTGTCAAGAGGTGTGGTCAAGCTTTATTTATTATCAAGGTTTACAGACATTTTGTCACCATTAATTCAATATTGTTACCTTCCTATACAGATCGTTTCGCACCTGGACGATACGCCCCTTCCGAATCTGAATTTACGAAGAATTTTTATTAGCTATCCTAATTGAAAGTCAGGGTGAGCTATAATGATCACTCAACGTTCGTCATTTGTCCTTCATCCGTGAACATGGTGTTTGCACCTTCTCCCAAACCGCTGAACTGATTTCAGTTAAATTTGAGGTTATTGCTTGTCCTAATATCGCATCAGTGACCGTTGGGAACGGCGAGCGATCGTGCCAGCGCACCATCGTGCACCGCTTTTTCGTATACCGCGAGTAATTAGTCGCACACGTTTATCTTCCGGTCGTGTTCAAAGCCTTCGTCGGAGAAGTGCAAAGTACAGAAGAACCTGTCATGAGCAGGGGTCAGCCGAGTGGGTGACTTGGGCGAAGAAGTCGCCTTGTCATTCCTCAAGTCGCCTTGGCTTACATTGGGGGCGAAATTCAAGTCGCCCTCCCAAACTTCCTTGGGAGACATGGCAGTTTACTGTATTTTCTTATGTTTTATTTTTTAAAAACACACGCTTCCGCAAAAAACAGTAAACACGGTTGCTGTTAAAGTCTGTCACACGGCTATGAAAATAGCCTAAACTACCCCAATTTTATATTTCTGAAAAGAATTGCAATGGCGTAGTCGTTCGAACAATTCGCCCCAACTGATAGCAACCAGCACAAAATGGCTATTTAAAAACAAAGTACCAGACAACAACGAATCACACAAGACACGCATCGAGTTAATTAGAATTTATTAAAGTTAACCATCGTTTCAAAACAAAAAAAATGTATTGGAGACAGTTCGTCCATATCGAAATTGCTTGCGGTTACGCTCTGTTCCACTGAAAAATTGGCTGCATTGAAATTCGCCCCGCAATTTGCATTGAATGTTTTTCTTTGAAAACTTGTGAAGTTTGTTGGAAGGGGGTTAAATGTAATAAGGCTACAATAGAAATCACAGGTATTTGGATGGATAAGAATGGCAGACCTTCAAAGCACCAATCGCACGTGTCAGTGAAAGATGGTTGGCAGAAATTGTCAGTTTTCTGAACAGTGTATTATTAGTTTACCCAGCGCAGCCGGGAAGGGAGACAACTGAAATGTTTTGTCATTTACCAAAGAAATTAATTAACTCAAATTGTTAATAACGCTTAATTTACGAAGGATATCGAAAACTTTTTTAACTACGCTTTTCAACTCAGGGTATTCAGAAACCATGAATGACCCAGCTTCTTATATGAACTTGAAATTTATTTTAAACACTTTAAATATTTTTTTAAAAAGAATATATCTTCTGTTACAGAGAAGAACACTCTCACCATGGGTCATACTAAATTTCAAATCCACATCGTTGAGGCAAATACAAAATCAACTGTACGGTAACCTTAGTCATCACTGTTAGGCAAAGAGTTAGGGGGTATTCAGAAACCATGAACGACAGTTTTTTGTAGGGTGGGGTGGGGGATTTTAACCTACATTCTGTTATGTAACCATCTTGACTTAGTTTTGTGTGTGTTTGTATAAACTTTTATTTATTTTTTTCTCCACAATTGTGTCCTCTATGTTCATTTATTTTGTCACGATGTCATATACGTTTTATGGGTTTTTTTTCTGATTTCTCCTTCATGTCCACTGACTTCTCCCTCCTGGGTCCTGACTTCTCCCTAAAGTCTCTGAAGGGAGAAGTCACTTCTCCCTAAAATCAGCTGCCAGGCTGTCCCCTGGTCATGAGCGACCACCCTTGGGACTTGCCAAAAATGGTCGTTAAAGACAGGTGGTCGCTGACGACAGGTTTGCTGAGAAGGGGTGCATTTCGAGTTTCGCTTTCACGATGCTTGAAGAGAGAAACGAAATGCGCCGATACTGGCGATAGCATACTTTAACCCCTCCACACAATCACATCTAAAAAAGAATTACCGAATGTGAAGACGTTTCGGCCCAATTTCTAAGACGTTTTGGCCTCTTAGGGCCGAAACGTCTCAAGGCCGAAACGTCATAAAACCAATTATTTTGGAAATCGCGCGTTATTAGGCCTACTGATTTCTCAACAGCAATCACCACCAATCCTCGTTATTCCACCTGGGGGCGAATTGGCCCGAGGCATTATTTTAAAAATCACTCTCCTAAAATTTTTCACTCTCGTAAAATCTAAAAGTGGAGAGTGAATTTCCACTCTCCTGCTCTCCCGCTCCCAACGGTAACTGTCGCATTTGGTTTTTGTTCAAATCAACTTGTCCAGTCCCATAGCGTGGGGTAGGAGAAAATGCGCCAAAATGTTTTAAAAATTGTTGTCTCATTAAGCAGTGACAATGACTTGACATTTGGTATCGAGCATCCTTTTGAGGTGTAGAATCAAATTTGTTCTAACGAAGTTTGTGGCGCCGAATTTGCCTTTGTAATGTGAGGGGCAAGATTTTTGGTCCCACCCAAATTTTTTATTTTCTGAACCGATGATCCGATTTGAACCAAATTAGTTATGTGGTATTATTGAGCCCAAAATACATGATTCATGCAAGAAAAAGTTTCGTGTTTGTCCCGTGGGAACCTCTGGAGCTAAAAATTGAAATATTTTTCAACGCCTTTATTTTCCAAATAACATGGAACAGAACTGTTTGGTATAAAGCATCTTTAGGACCAGGAGAATGGAATGGTTAAAAAAAAATCATCAGTTGTGTCGTGATGTTCTCTAGGGGGTAGAATTGAAACGGTTAAAGAGTTTTCTTGATTGATTAATCACTGGCTAACTGATTAATCACTTGCCCTAATAGGTAGCTGAACAATTGCGATACCATTGCCAACATTAACCCTTTACCTGACATACCAGACAAACCTCGGCCAGGGCGAAATACAAAATCTCCATTCAAATTTTATTTTGTTTTCAATTATTGTCTCAATAACATAGATGATAGATGATGACCCATTATTGGAACATATCACATTTTGAGATGAAAATTATAATTTTTTTAGTAATTTAACAATTTATTTTGCAAGTATCATCAGCTACCTGCACTGTGTAAAGGGTTAAAGAATGACCATTTCCCGCTACTGATACAGTATAATAATCATGTAAGTGAACAAGTATGTCGGGAGCCCGGTGGCTCAGTGGTAGACTGTTGGACTTCTGTGCTAGAGGTCCCGAGTTGATCCCCCATCTGGGACGACCCGCGTTGTGTCCCTGGGCAGGGCTCTTTATCCCGGTTGCCTACATGAAGGCACAATGACACTGTGTACTGAGGCGTACTGCACGTCAATGATGCACATGTCTTCAACCGCTGTAACCCTGCTTGGGCGGAGCTTGAACAGAGTTAGAATGTTGAGGAGCTGACAGTTGCTCGGTGATTCTCTCCGGGTACCCCGGTTTCCTCCACCCGTAAAACTGTCACGGTTACGATTAGCCATTGTACTTAAGTATGTGACCGTAACCCCAATAAATAAATAAATAAATAACAAGTATGTCTTTACTCTCTCCTATATATAATTGATGTGAGTCAGTGTGACAATGTTTGCCTGTTTTGGAGCAAGTTTATTCGTTTGTTAACCCGTATAATTGATTCAAAAGTAATGCTTAATCGATCAATTACTTTTTTGATCAATAAAAATGTTGATCATTAATCGATCAGCGTGTTAGCCATTTCAGCTCGGGGGGTGGGGGGAAGATATTAAAAAAATGCTGAGTCAGCATATTTGCAAAAATTAATTTCTTCCCCAGAAACATTGTTCATAATCTTTTGTATTGGTATACAGCATCCATAAGGGGAAGGTGGGGTGGGGCAGATATAAATTTGTTAAAATGAAGCCCCTTGGTTCATGTTTGGGTTCAAGACAGGAGCCCAAATTTTAAATTTGGGAATAATCTTTAAAAATCATCAGAACCACCAGTCAGAATTTTTGTGTGTATCCATACTATGTATGGTACACAATGCCAGCATCTGGGGTGACCATCCGTCGTTCGTCCATCCTTTGTCCGTCCGTCTGTCTCTGTCCATCCGTCCGTCCGTCCGGCGTCTGTATCCATTTCTTTGGCATTCGATAACTTGAAAAATATTGCTTGGATTGTCAAGTTACTTTATATTTGTGTTCAGGTTACTGTTGTGCCGAGCTGTATAGTTTTTGGTGTAAATCGGATAATTTGATCCTGAGATATTAACCCTTTATCCTTCAAATTGAAAATTCCTCCAATCCCTTTGGCATTCGATAACTCGAAAAATATTGCTTGGATTGTCAAGTTACTTTATATTTGTGTTCAGGTTACTGATGTCCCGAGCTGTATAGTTTTTGGTGTAAATCGGATAATTTGATCCTGAGATATTAAACCTTTATCCTTCAAATTGAAAATTCCTCCAATCCCTTTGGCATTCGATAACTCGAAAAATATTGCTTGGATTGTCAAGTTACTTTATATTTGTGTTCAGGTTACTGATGTACTGAGCTGTATAGTTTTTGGTGTAAATCTGTTATTTTGATCCTGAGATATTAACCCTTTATCCTTCAAATTGAAAATTTCTCCAACCCCTTTGGCATTCGATAACTTGAAAAATATTGCTTGGATTGTCAAGTTACTTAATATTTGTGTTCAGGTTACTGATGTGCCGAGCTGTATAGTTTTTGGTGTAAATCTAATAATTTAATCCTGAGATATTAACCCTTTATCCTTCAAATTGAAAATTCCTCCAATCCCTTTGGCATTCGATAACTTGAAAAATATTGCTTGGATTGTCAAGTTACTTTATATTTGTGTTCAGGTTACTGATGTCCCGAGCTGTATAGTTTTTGGTGTAAATCGGATAATTTGATCCTGAGATATTAAACCTTTATATTGGGTATTCAACATCCTCACTGGGATCAGGTTCAACAGGTTCAAAGCAAGTCCCTCTGTTAATATTTGGGCTCCCTATGGGGATCCATATTTTAACTTTGTCCAATATGAGAATTTACCTTTAAAACTCTTCTCCAGAACTACTAGTCAGAATCTTTTGATATATGGTATAATGAATCCTTACAGGGGTCATATTCAAGTTTCTTCAAATAAATCCTTTTGAATAATATTTGGGTTCCCTGTTGGAGCCTGAATTTTAACCTGGTCCAATATGAGGATTAGTTACCTTTGAATAATGTTTGAGCTCCCCATTGAAGCCCAAATTTTAACTTGGTCCAATATGAGGAATAATCTTTAAAACTCTTAATTTCTCCAGAACCACTAGTCAGAATCTTTTCACATATGGTATACTGTAGCCTTACTAGGGTCAGATTCATCAAATCAATTCTTCAAATCAAGTCCATCAGTTAATAATCGGGCTCTCATTAGACCCTGAATTTTCACTTTGTGCAGTGACATCATTGTTGGGTAGTCATTAGGAATAATAGTATTGCAGAATTTTTGCATTTAACTGGTAAGCACAAACATAAGTTGTGCACAGGCTTTTCTTTTAAGTGTAAGGCTCTGTGCTTTCCAGGCCTACCTGTGCTTACAGAGACAGTCAAGGAAGAGCCTTCATAGGCCTGGAAGGAGTCGAATCTTAATAAGTTGCATTATTAAAGCTTGGAATACATCTCGGCTGTGATGCAGGGTATTTTTTTGTTTTTAAAAATTTGATTAGCAGAAGATATGATTTGTGTTCACACAAGAATGCCAATGTTGAGCTCATTGACAGTGGCATTTGTGGCACTGTGGTAGAATGATGTAAGAACAACTCATTCTGCATTTTCCTGGTGTGAATTCCTCTTTGCATCTATCAGGCAATCTCAGTCAAGTCTGATAACGAATACCAAACCGATACTGCGATACACACACATAAAAACACCGAAACCGATACCGGACTCAAAATTCCAATACCGCCCATCTCTAGTTCTTGTAACCAATGCCTTGGGTGGAAGTCTCATGAAGTGCGCAGCATTGGTATGGTCAGTTGGCTAAACTTGACAGGGTAGCGTTGTCTTTTGATATACTTTTGCTTGCACCTTTTGATACCACTATTCAAATCGGTACCAGTTGCATATCAACATTTAAAACATATCTGCATCTCAGGTTTTGCTGTTCAGATAAATGTAACTTTGTCACTTTTTTTTTATTTAAACAGGGCATTTTTATCATTTTTAGCTCAACTTGACAATGTAATGGGATGACTTGCAATCTGCCGTGTATCTGTCCTTATGTTCCTCTCTCCGTCCACAAATCCTTTAGCACACCCTATGGGCCGCAGCTCTCACCTGATCAGTTCCAAATTTCATACATGGCTTTGGAGCAATGTCTGGATGGGAGTAATCAAATTTTTCCGAAGTTTATTACATGGCCGCCAGTGGCCATCTTGGATTTTGGATATAATTTGTCCGACAATTCCTTTAGCACAAGCTACAGACCGCAGCTCTCACCTGATCAGTCCCAAATTTCATATGTGGCTTTGGGGCAATTTCTAGATGGGAGCTGTCAAATTTTTACGAATTTCGTTGAAAAATATGCATAGCTGCCAGTGGCCATCTTAGATTTGGAACATAAATTGTCAATAATTCCATTAGCACACCCTACAGACCGCATCTCTCACTCGATCTTTTTCAAATTTCATGTGTAACTGTGGTGTGATGTCTGGATGGGAGCTATCGAATATTTCTGAATTTTGTTGAAAAACATGGCCGAATGCAGCCATCTTGGATTTGGATATAAATTGTCAACAATTCCTTAAGCACACACTAGAGACTGCATCTCCTGATCTTTTTCAAATTTCATATATAGCTTTGGTGTTGTGTCTAGGTGGGAGCTATCAAATTTTTCTGAATTTTGTTGAAAAAATATCCCCCCCCCCCCCCCCCCCCCCCCAGCAGCTATCTTGAATTTGGCATATAAATTGTCTACAATTCCATTAGCAAAGCCTACATGCTTCATTCATCTCTTACCCATTCTTTTTCGAATTTCATAGGTAGCTTTTGGTGTGTTGTCTATATGAGAGCTATCAAATTTGTCTGAATTTTGTTGAAAAATATGGCCTCCAGCAGCCATCTTGGATTTGGCATATCAGTTGTCAAAAATTCCATTACCAAACCCTGCAGGCTGCATCTCTCTCCCAGTCTGTTTCAAATTTCATATGTACCTGTGGTGTGATGTCTTGATAGTTGCTATTGAATTTTTCTGAATTTCGTTGAACTATATGATGATTGATATATGGCTAATGTGTGGGTGAATAATAGACTTTTCCTTTCCCTCACCAGGCCAGAAGAAGTGTGAGGACACAGGTAGCAAATCAAGTGTTATGAATCACAGGATTATCCGGTGGTCCATAACTGCAGAATTGCTTCTGGAGTCCTCACATTTCAACTGGACTAGCAAGAATAAGTTATAGAAAAATCCAACCACACAATGGCAAGAAGCAAATCACTTTTTGTGTTTTGGTGATTGTGGTGGTGACACTCGATTAGTGTGGGTGTATCGTGATACATATCGTATCGTGATACAAATTTTATGGTAAGAAAGCATATCATGGCAGCCCTAAAATTTATTAATTTTATGAAGTTGGGTAAAATATCAAACATAATTTTTTCAAGTTTGCATTGGTTATAAAGAGAGAATGCGACAGCCAAAAGCACCACGTGGGAAGGCCTGAGAAACAGATTATTCACTTTTTTTTATCCCTTGTACTGGAAAATATCTATCAAACTGATAACTTAGACTAAGACGTCCCAAGATAAATTGAAGCATACAACTTTTTTCAGTGCATGCACATTTATCTTCTATAACATGGAGAGTCCCATGTTTTTTTTTGAAGTGAAAGTGCCCTTTTGAACTGCTGAAATTGAATTTTAAGTAAATATGAAATTACCATTTGGCCCAGCCGCATATATACATTTCAGCTTTCTTGTTTGACAATTCAGAAAAGCACAGAAGGCTCCACATATCAAAATTGAGATAGCAAGCAGCAGTAGCAGCATCATTAATCCATATTCGCAGAACAAACACCACAATCACACTTTGAAAACCTATACGATCTTCTCATTAACAATACTAGTCTCATTATTTGTTTTGTTTCTGTTAAGTTATTTTTATTCTGTTGATTGTTCCCTTGTTGACGTTTGTTACCGTATTCATCTTTTTATAAAAAGATGGGTTACCTTGTGTTTTATATAAATTTTGTTTCCTCTGAATGGGGGTGAATCAGTGCAATGCCACACAGTAGCATGACCACCTACTACCAATACTCAACCAATGGCAACCATTTTTGCTGTATGAGTGACGAAGTTACACAAATCCCATCGAAATGATCTCTATATGGACTGCCATTCATTGCTCAGATGCAAAGAAAGTGTTCTTTTGGTTAAAAAAAAATCTAAATTTTCTCACAATGGGCCAAACCATATAGTTGGCCCAATGGGTCCGGAACCTCTCCTGGTGCAACCATTTTCGCTGAATGAGCAAAAAATGAATACGAACTTCCAATTCAACTAATGTTAAGGTCGCTTGCGCACATGCACTTTACTTGTAAACAGTGGAAACAAATCTCAATGTAGAGACAAAACCGCAGGCGAATAAATGTTGTCCTCAAAATATACGAGAAATAAAAAGAGTGTGACATTGAGACCCATGCTGCCATGCAAACTCTGAAGGACACTTAACTAGATAAACAGTAATTTTGAACTTTTACGCATGACATCACTTGTATTGGACAGTGAAACTCGAGTACAAACTTGACAGAATTAACAGGGTGATGGTTGCTGTAAATAATGTGTTATTGTGTGTATAATTTATTATGTCATTGTCAATTAGATGATTGTTGCAAAAATAACTTATGTTTTGTTTTTACTCTTCACCAAAAGGTGAAGATAACAATATCTCTAGCTCTCTGTCAATTGCTATCAGTCAACAAATATCACCAGGCATGCCCACATTCAGCAAAAATGGCACTTGTATGCCTTATTCAATTATAAGTCTGAACACTGTCAGATCCAACAGTGCTATTACAGTGCTACCAAGAACATGAACTTTTGATGGCAAAGAAATAATGACAAAAAGAAAATAAACTGCCCACTCGCATGCAATTTTACAAAAAATGGGAGAAATAGAAGATCTACTTTGTGGGGCCTAATGCATCTATTATGTAAATGGTGAGTGTCCTTTCAGTCTGTGTCCACCTTCAGTTAAAAATTTTGTTGCACATGGGCATGGTTACCCAACCTGTGATGGGTCGACCTGCTAGTTCAGATATAAATAGTGACACCCGAATCTATTTTAACCAGAAGTTCTGACTTGAAATTCCTGTTTCTTTTAAAAGAAATTTAAAGTAAACCTCTAAAACAGTTGATCTCTACTCCTACTAAAAGTAGAATTCATTTTCTATCTAGAAACTGATGAAATCACAATACTGTCAGTTAATTGTTTTTACTGTAGCCTGGAAATTGATTTGAATAACCTAAATGTCCAAATTCCAACCCCATTTTCAATTTGAAAATCACATATTCACAGTCCAACAAGGATATCTTCTCAATAACCACTTGTGTCTGGCACATAATTGCTTGTTTTCATGGTAGTTCCATTCATTTGATCATGGTAAACTGTTGTTTTAAACAAATTATTACATGTGGAATAGGAGGCAATGAAGACTTGTCAGTACCTTATTTTCCAAAGCCATATAAGGACTTTGGGTTTGTTTTTAATCCTTAAGGGCCTGGATAACTCTGGAATTCACACCTGACCACAACCTGTTCACATCCAGTGGCTTAGCAGTGATTTCTAGTCAAGTCTTGGTTGCCTGTTAAGAAACCACTGCCTAGGTAATTTGCCTATTGTTGGCAGGATTTCCTCCTGATGACATGTTGAGGGCACCTGTTCTGAGGTTATAAAACACGGAAATAGGCCTTTATTAAAGGGTTAATGTAAATAAAAGCATCTGGAAATTGAAAAACAAATATAATAAAAATACTCTCCTGCATTTGTTTAGAGAAATACATAAATACAGGTAAACAAACGGCATGTTTTTTCTGAGAAATAAGTTTGAAATGTATTGTACTCAATATTCAGCTCAGATGAAATTCATTCGTTTTGCAGTCCCGCAAATTTCGATCGCAAACTGACAAATCAACCGTGCATATGACATTGCAGGAGTGGATTCAAGTAAAAAAAACTAATTTTGTCATCCAAAATATCAAGTGGATTTCCACCCCAAAAGCCACGAGAACGCTCCTTTTGATAGCAGATTTCAAAATTTTCCTAGGGTGAGAACCCCAGACCCCGCTAAAAAAATTGTGCATTCGTCACTTGCTGCAGATGCCATCGGCATCTGCATGTATTTCCTTCCCAGAAATGCCGTAGTAACTGCCGAAGCACATAAAATTTGCTATGGCAAACGACTGCCGAAGCCAAAAAATTAGAATTGCGAGGGCTGATTGACTGGTAATTGAAAGCTATGATGTAACTCTGCTGGAAAGGGCTCTCAGGAATCTTTCTAACCGTCTTAAACAACTCGGCATATGGGTCAAATGAAAGGAATACATACAGGGCTTATGTTTTGATGAGAATCCGAGAATCGATTCATGCAAAGATTCGCATAACAAAACCAGCAAGAATCCATGCAGATTCTCGCTGCACCTCTGCTAGGATTTGCTTGAAAAGAATTGAGTCAGTTTACCCCTCTACCTAACATTGTGGCAGAAAATTAACCAGTACAAGTCTAACATGACTTGAAATATCTTTCCACTTTGTCAATAAAATTGTTCAAATATGGCTGTAATTTGGAACCGGCTCAATGAGCCAGTTCTAACGACATCCATATTTATAAGGTTTTATTGGGAAATTTTGTTTATTTTTAAAAAAATTATCAAATTCAGTTGAAATTTTGAAAATTAAAAAGCTGCATTGGGTAAAGGGTTAACGTGTTATCAGCATACAACTGGGGTTCAGTGGGCCTCATGGAATCCTGGGACACTCATAGCGGGTATGGATTCTTGCAACCATTTTCGTGAGAATCCAAATGGATTCTCCCCAATTTAGATGGAATATAAGCCAATATCAATGTTATTGTCAATCTAATATTCTATTGCTTAAATTCTGAAAAAGGGTTGATTTACCAACAAGTGCTTCAAGAAAATCTGGTAACCTTTCCTCAGGTCTCCTAGGTTTGTAATTTGTACAAGCCTATGTTGTGCCTAGCATGATGTTAAATCAACTGAATAAATCAATATCAAATGCAAAATACCTTGTTGCAGTTTGAGACCTGCCGACTTATTGGTTTCTAATCCTTATATATTTGTCATTTCAGCAAGCTGGATATAACGCTGCGCCAATGTCGAGTCCGGGTGTTTCGGATCCCTTTGTGAACTACTATAATCCATCCATGTCATTTCCTTATTTGGGACAAGGACTTGGTGAAGGTGCTTGGTCAAATGGAGGTGATGCAACAGTGTTCTCAATGGGCAATTATGACTACAATGGAATGTTCGGAGGTTTTGGTTACCCTCAGTTTGCATGGGACTATCCAGCTAGTGAATACTGGAACAATGCAACTCCAGGACGCAATGACAAACGTGAATATGAGGACTACTATCGTGGCATGATCCCAGCAGACGGTTACGGTACTATGAACGGTGAAGTTGATAGAACTGCAGGCATCAGTAGTGTTGAACAGGGATTCAAAGGAATGAGTCTTGTGGGGGAAAAAGTTGATGGATCAGTTAGTGATGGTATTCCTGGAGATAGTGCAGGTGTTCCTCTAAATGCAGGTGTTCATGGACATGGACATGCTCCCCAGAAAACATCTTGGGCAGCTATTGCAAGCCAGCCTGCTAGACCTCAAACACAGATGAGACCTAGACCTCCAAGGGCCCCAATGAATCCCAACAAGCAAAATTTGGACATTGGTACTTGGGACAATAAGAATAATGCCAATAGACAAGGCTCTCAGCAAGGAAGAACATGGAGTGCTCCCCGCAGGACAATGGCTTCTTATAATTCAGGACCTCAGGGGAATAGCAACAATAGTTCGAGCAGTTCTCCCCCTGGAACATCTGCAAATTCAGGTGGCAATGCCTCAAATCACCCTGTGCTTGAGAAACTGAAATCAACAAATCAGTATAATCCAAAGGAATACAATTTGAATCCAAAAGGTGCACGTTTCTTTATCATTAAGAGTTATTCAGAGGACGATATTCATCGTTCTATCAAGTACAGTATTTGGTGCAGTACTGAACATGGAAACAAAAGACTTGATGGAGCTTTCCGTGAGCGTGAAAGCAAAGGACCAATCTATCTTCTTTTTAGCGTGAATGGAAGTGGACACTTTTGTGGCATGGCTCAAATGATGTCTAAAGTTGACTATGGAAAGAGCAGTGGTGTTTGGGCTCAAGATAAGTGGAAAGGTCAAATTGAAGTTAAGTGGGTGTATGTGAAAGACGTTCCAAACAGTCAGCTGCGTCACATTAGACTGGAGAATAATGAAAACAAACCTGTGACGAACTCCAGAGACACACAAGAAGTCCCTCCAGAGAAAGGAAAACAAGTATTGAAAATTATACACAATTACCGACACACCACATCGATCTTTGATGACTTTGTGCACTATGAGAAACGTCAACAGGAAGAACCTGTGCCTCCAGAGAATGGAAAGCCAGAACGGAGCTCAAGCTCTGGTTCTGCCTCTAGTAATGGCGGATCCAAAAAATAAAATAATTTTGGGAGCCAGCCTATTTTTTAAAAGTAAGAAACATATGATTGCTAATATGTTTTATCACATGCATTAGAGTTATTAAATTCCAATAATTCAGTAGAAAATAGCCCTGTGAACCTTTAACAGGCTGATTACCTGCTCTCTGTGTTTTGAGTAACTGTTGTTTTGCCATGTCAAATAACTGGGTGTTCTGCCATGTCAAATAACTGAAGCGACTCTTTGTCTATCTGGTGTAAAACCCGCATAAACAGATATGTTTAACGAGATATGTCTGTTGATGGCATCTTTTCTCTTGCTCCAGTTCGTCACTTTCAATTAAAATTTGGCTGTGGGAACACAGGGAAGTGGAGCAGTGCTTGTTTACTGTGCTGAACAAGCTCTGTTTTACTTGTAAAATAGGACACGGTAAGGCGGTAACCAATGCCTGGTTTGGAAGTCCTCTAAAATGGGCAACACAGGTATAAACGATTAGCTGGACATGACTTTATATCCATGTTGCAGTCACAATTAGCCATTGTGCTGAAATATGTGACCTTGTAACACCAATAAATAAATTGGATATTGGTTGTTTGAAAAAAATGCTGTTGACTGGATACAATCAATGTCATTTAAGGTGAAGGACAAGAAAATATTTGACAGCAACATCATTCAGCTTCAGAGTTGAATATTTGCATCTTTAATTTAATTCATTACATGTTCATGCATTTTGTAAAACCGTATATCTCTTTGGGAAATTAGATAATCCTTTTACTTGAATGTTTTGTGTTTAGTATAGCTTTTCACAATGACGAAGATTTCAGTGGTTAAAAATTGATTTCTGAGGACAGAAACCTTTAATGCAACGTCACTTTTACACTTTGGTTCATACATTTTTGATTGTGACTAATTTAGTTCTTTTTATCAACTAATATTTACAATGCCCAAGTCTTTATCTCTGAACAGCAGTGCCATGCAATTTACACAGCCATACTAACAGAAAGAATTCAGAATTCAAGGCAGGATTACTAGAAGTTCAGAACTAGATGTCGCATTAATAAGGCAAAGTCAGGATTTTGTAATTTGAATGTTGCCATGTTAGAAGTTAACACTGGTTGACTGTTCACCATTGTCTGTTATATTTGTCATCAAATTAGACCTGGGAGGTTAACTGAAAGAACTCTCATTTCAGTTACTTAAAAAAAACCATCTGATCCATGTATCCGTTAACACAGATGGTGTGTCCTTGTCCTCTCCAAAATAGTCAAGCATAGTGTAATTTATGATTCTCAAAAGAGCAGCAGAAAAAGCATGTCCAGTATGGAAATACATTGTAATGGGTTCCCATACATAAAAAATGGTGTGTATGTGTTTTGTCGAGGGTTGGGGTGGCCAGTATTTCTCTGAAACTGTGGCATCTAAGCCTCATCGTATCAGTAATTTTCACTTGTAAGAGAGCAGGTGTTGCTTTTATAAATGTGAGCAAAGTAGCATTTCCAATCCTTATTTTAGTGTATCAAAACATCGCAACTTTTTTTCAAATCATGCAATGTAAAATGTACACATTTATTGTCATCATTCAAAACTCTCAATTTTTTAAAGGTTCATTTCACCCATGCATATTTCAGAAACATCACCAGATACTTTAAGCAAACTACTGGTGTAGAGTTTATTCCAGCAATTGGTCGATTCTGATCTGATCGATGTTAATGACATTAAGCTCTTTTTGTACAAGGAAAGAAAATCCTACAAGTCAGCTGATTATATATTTAGTTTCTACAATTATTAGCAGTCTGTTGATTAAATTGGTCATTTGCCACATGTCATTTGATGCTGTAAAGAAAGCTATGAAAAAATATACCCCTCCATCACTCTGTATAAATAAAAGCATTTTTAGCTCACCTGACTGAAAGTCAGGGTGAGCTTTTCTGATCACTTTTCGTCCGTCGTCCGTCGTCCGGCGTCCGGCGTGAAGGTGGTGTTTGGGTCTTTTTCTTCCAAACCACTGGCCGCATGTTAATGAAATTTCATGTGAGTAGGGGTTATATAGCGGCATTTTGATTTTTGGGCAAATTAGGTTTCGGCTCATATTGAGCAGAGGGGTGGGGCAAAAATGCTCCAATTCTTAAAAAATCTTCTTCTCAAGAACCAGCAATAGCAGAGACTTGATATTTGGTATGCAGCTTCCTTTTGAGGTGTAGACTCAAGATTGTTCAAGAGAAGTTTGTAGGTCTATACTTGGCGATGTTATGGGAGGAGCAAAAATTTTGGCCCCACCCCAAATTTCTATTTTTTAAACCGAGAGGCCAATTTGAACCAAATTTTATGTGAGGGCTTATTGGGTCATAAGTACCTAATTTATGCAGAAATTTTTTTTCCTGTAGCCCCGTGGGAACCACAGGAGCTAAAAATAGAAAAAAATTAAAACGCCTATATCTCAAAAACTGCACGGCAGTGAGAATTTTTATTTGGTGTGAAGCTTTCTTGGGACCAACAGAAAGGATTGGTAAAAAAAAATTGCTATCGGTTTTATCATAGGGTACTTTTTCGGGACTCTGAAAAAGTGCTGAGTCAGTATTTTTTAACACAGTAGGCAATGGGAAAAAAATAAAGAATTGTTTTCTTCCAAACCACTGCTCTAAAAGCTTTCATATTTTACATATAACATCTTTGGAACATTGATTCACATATTTGTAGAAATCAAATTCCTCGGTCCATATTTGGGTTCCCTATGGGAACCCAAATGTTCAAATTAGTGCAATATGAGGGATATATTTTAAAAATCTTCTTCTTCGGATCCACAAATCAGAATCTTTTGATATTTGCTATGCATCATCCTTAGGGGGGTGAGATTGATGTTTGTTCAAGCCAAGTCCCTGAGTTCATATTTGGACTCCCTTTGGGAACCCAAATTGTAACTTAGTGCAATACGAGGTATATTCTTTTAAAATCTTCTTCTTCGCATCCACCGGTCAGAATCTTTTGATATTTGGTATACAGTATGCTTAGGGAGGTGAGATTCAAGTTGTTCAAGTCAAGTCCTTCGGCTCATATTTGGTCTCCCTGTGGGAGCACAAATTATAACTTAGTTCAATATGAGCAATATTCTTTAAAAAAAAATTTTTTTTCAGATCCACCAGTCAAAATCTTTTGATATTTGATGTACAGCATTCGTAGGGGGGGGGGGGGGGGGGGGGGGGGGGGAGGGGGGGGGCTGAGAGTGAAGTTTGTTAAAGCCAAGTCCCTTGGTTCATATTTGGGCTCACTGTAGAAGCCCAAATTATACCAAAATTTTTATTTTCCAAACCAAGAGGTCGATTTGAACCAAATTTGATATAAGGGCTTATTGGGTCACAAATACCTAATTTATGCCATAAATTGTTTTCCTGTCCCCCACGGCAACTACAGGAGCTGAAAAATTTTTTTTTTTTTGAATGCCCATATTTCCAGAACTACATGGCACTGAGAATTTTTATACAATGTGAAGCTTCCTTAGGGCCGGGAGAAAGGAATGGTGAAAAAAATGCCATTGGTTTTATCATAAGTACTTTTCCAGGACTTGGCCGCTGGCGGCCATTTTGTACAGACTTAGTTGAAATCAGATTTTTGTGCAGAACTTCCATGTGAAAGCGCTGATTTGAATCATTTTTTGTATGAATGTTCAGTACCATGGGATACATCACATATAATATGGGTTTTTTTCTTGTATGTAAATTATGCAAATTAGACTAACTTTGATGTATTTAGTGTTACTTTCAGCACTGTAAGTGCAAATGCCAATACGGCTCGGGCTAGAGGCCGTATTTATAAACCGGTCTTTCCGAAACTTCTTGGGTACCTTTGGTATCAACGTGGGACGAGAACGAATGTTTTTGGGTGCGGTCCAAAATTCAAGATGGCCGATGGCAGCCATTTTGTACAAAATTAGGTGCAATCAGATTTTTGCGAAGAACTTCCATATGAAAGCGCTGATTTGAAAAATTGTTTGTGTGAATGTTTAGTACCATGGGATACATCACATATAAAACGGGTTTTTTTCTCGTGCAGAAATTATGCAAATTAGATGAACTTTGATTTTTTCAGTGCTACTTACACACAGTAAGTACACATGTCAATACGGCACGGACTAGAGGCTGCATTTATCAACCAATCTTCACGAAACTTATTGGGTACCTCTGTTATCACCTTGGGTGTGGTCCGAAATTCAAGATGGCCATCAGCAGCCATTTTGTACCAAAATTAGTGCAGTCAGTCTTTTGTACAGAACTTCACGAAACTTCTTGGGTACCTTTGTTATCACCTTGGGACGAGAACGAGTGTTTCTGAGTGCAGTCCAAAATTCAAGATGGCAGCCAGTGGCCATTTTGTACCGAAATTGGGTCCAATCAGTTTTTTGTCACAACTTCTATACAGCTCGTATTTATGAACTGATCTTCACAAAACTTTTTGGGTACCTTTGTTTTCACCTTGGGACAGGAATGAGTGTGCTTTGGGGTGCCTTTGTTATCACTGTGCTATGAGAACAAATATTTTGGGGTTCAGTCAGACCCACTCTGGGACTCCAAGATTTCTTTTCTAGTTTAGCATCTGACTGTCACCCACCTTTACAATACTTTACCTATACATTTGTTACAGGCTACGGTCAGTATTTATGTACAGGCCGTTACAATACTTTATATGTACCTTTGTTATCAGGTCATTACCTAGATGTTTGTCATTGCTGTGTCACATACTATACATGTCTTGACAAGTTGAGCTACAGTGTCATTGACACTTTCATTAAGTTCAACTTAGGCGAAGCCAAATTTGAGCTTATGCCAAGGCCAGTTGTCCGTCTCTGTCAATTCAATACGGCTTGGGCTAGAGGCCGTATTTATGAACCGATCTTTACGAAACTTCTTGGGAACCTTTGGTGTCACCGTGGGACGAGAACGAGTGTTTTGGGGTCTGGTCCGAAATTCAAGACGGACGATGGCAGCCATTTTGTACAAAATTAGGTGCAATCAGATTTTTGCGAAGAACTTCCATATGAAAGTGCTGATTTGAATAATTTTTTGTGTGAATGTTTAGTACCATGGGATACATCACATATAATACAGGTTTTTGATTTTTTCAGTGCTACTTACACACAGTAAGTACACATGTCAATAGGGCTCGGGCTATAGTCTGCATTTATGAACCGATCTTAATGAAACAGCTTGGGTACCTTTGTTATCACCTTGAGACGAGAACGAGTGTTTCTGGGTGCGGTCCAAAATTCAAGATGGCTGCCAGTGGCCATTTTGTACCTAAATTAGGTCTAATCAGTTTTTTGTACACAACTTCTATACAGCTCAGTCTAGAGGCCGTATTTATGAACCGATCTTTACGAAACTTCTTGGGTACCTTTGTTATCACCGTGTGATGAGAACTAGTGTTTTTGGGTGTGGTCCGAAATTCAAGATGGCCTCCAGCAGCCATTGTGTACCAGAATTAGTGCAATCAGTTTTTTTGTACAGAACTTCTGTATGAAAGTTCTGATTTGAATAAATTTTTGTATGAATGTTTAGTAACATGGAATACATCACATATAGTACAGGTTTTTTTCTCGTACAGAAATTATGCAAATTATAAGAACGTTGATTTATTCAGTGCTACTTGTACACAATAAGTGCACATGTCAATACGGCTGGAGCTACAGGCTGTATTTATGAACCGATCTTCACAAAACTTCTTTGGTCGCTTTGTTATCACCTTGGGACGAGAACGAGTGTTTCTGGGTGCGGTCCAAAATTCAAGATGGCTGCCAGTGGCCATTTTGTACGGAAATTAGGTTCAATCAGTTTTTTGTCACAACTTCTAAACGGCTCATATTTATGAACTGATCATCACAAAGCTTCTTGGGTACCTTTGTTATCACCTTGGGACAGAAACGAGTGTGTTTTGGGGTGCCTCTCTTATCACTGTGCTATGAGAACAAATATTTTGGGGTTCAATCAGACCCACTCTGGGACTCAGTAAAGATTTCTTTTCTAGTTTAGCATCTGACTATCACCCACCTTTACAATACTTTACCTGTACATTTGTTACAGGCTATGGTCAGTATTTATGTACAGACCATTACAATACTTTATATCTACCTTTGTTATCAGGTCATTATCTAGATGTTTGTCATTGCTGTGTCACATACTATACATGTACATGTCTTAACAAGTTGAGCTACAGTGTCATTGACACTTGCATTTTTCATTTCCAAAAAAAAATTATTGCCGTTATCACCAGCCTTTGAACTTACTGCATTTGTGCAGCAGCTTCTCCCTTTTGCACTCTCTGCAGGGTATATTTATGAATTTCCATAAAAAAGAAGAAAAAAACATTGCCACAAGCAATGACCTTCAAACTTAGTGCCTTAACATCTTCCTTTGGCTTGCCTCAGAGGGCGCATTCATTATCAGGTTGTTTTGAAACTTTGTATGCTTATGCAGGGTGACAAAGATAGGAGCAACAATCTTTGAATTTATTGCATTTGTGCATCAACATTCTTCTTTGACATGGCCTCCAGGGCACATTTATCTTAGGATTGTTTTTGAACTTGATGTGCTCGTTAGGCGAAGCCTCTAGATAAGAGCTATTGCATTTGTGTATCAGCATTCTTCATTAACCCAGCCTTACAGTTTACAATTAAAAATGCATGGATTAGTCTGACGTTGTGCACACACAATGCTGTTATGTTTAAATTTCACCAAATAACATCGGTACCAATGATCTTCAATTTTGCCATCCAAGTTCAAGTTTGTCAAGTTGAGCTACGGTGTCATTGACACTTTCATTTATTGCATTTGTACAAAACTTGGTCTGAAGTATCAGTATCAAGTGTAGATGTGTATGTGGTCAGGAATTAGGGCCCTGCGAATCGGGAAATTTATGTTTGAATCGAATCTCGAATCGAATCGGGACTGATGTCGACATCAAATCGAATCTCGAATCGAATCGGGATAAACTCGAGAAATAATTATAACTGGCATTATCTTGTGCAGAGATGTCCGGAAAGCACTGCGAGAAGAGATCGTTGACATAACTTGACAACTTGGCGTTGTTTTAATTTTCTTTCTCGTTGAATGGCCATCCAGATGTTCACTTGGCCCGACAATAAATTCAAGACATAAATATGGACAAATTAAGGTGTTACTGCCCAGAGACATTTAAGACAAACCACTAAATTGAAACATGAGACTTTAAAGCACAAATGTAATACAAGTGGCACATTAATTCCTATGGGTTGAAGTCAGCTACAGCCGCTAACTTCAGGTACGTTAGCATGCCTAAATACATTATTGTAATGTTTGGTTGTTTTTGTATTATCAGAATTTAGGTCTTGTAGCTTTCGGTCCGTTCTCAACTCAATAACACAGTATACATCAAAGGCAGCGAAGGCGTTAAACTGTGTTAGTTTCTGCATTAGTTAACTCGAATAGTGACGCAATGCTCATTCACACAAATTGCTTTTACTTCATTCCAACTTCCAAGTACCAACTCCGAACAATGCAAAGAAACTACAGAGGTTTTCCTCCCACAGTTTTCTAACATGATAATGGGAGCGCTCCAGGCGACATGTCTCCATTATTGTGTTAGAAGATTCCGGGACTGGGAGCAGTCCTTAGGCCCATAGCTGGATATTTCGGTTGTATAGATGGGCGTGAACAGGTTACAACTTGGACAGAGCCGCTGTGCAAACGGGATTCCGCGAATAACTCTCACACGAATTCCTGGAAATCTATAAATAGCGAATTTGCGGTGTTTGGTTTTCTGGGAATCTGAAACTGAAAGTGAAACGACAGAATTTTGCAATGAATTTGACTATTTTCCTGATAGAAACATTAAAACTAGAAGAGTTCGCTCCTTATTTCAACTGATGTCGACATTGTCGAACACTGATTCATTTTCCTCGAAGCTTCGTTTGACTAACGAATCGGCAAACTATTCGAGATCGATATACGAATACCAAAGCGATGTCGACATCGAATCGAATCGAATACTCGAAGCTTCGCAGGGCCCTATCAGGAATTTTCGATGTGACAAAGTTTGTGTGGTTATGGCCCTTGGTAATAGCAAAATTTCCATCACAAATTCTTGTCCACTAAACTCCTGCATTTTTCATTGGATTTTTATGAAACTTTGTGTGCAGTATTAGTATGATGTGTACATGTACATATTGAAAGTTTTGATTCAAATAATTTTACCAGAGTTATATCCCTTGTCGATTTTGAATTAGCCAAATTGCAGGTTTTTGGAAGATATCTTCAGTTGTGACTAAAGAAATGAAATGGGTTTTTGGTGAGAGACATTATTGGGCATGAATCCATGACCAGGTTGATAATGAGATTATTCCTATCATAACATAAAAGTTGGTGGGGGATATTGATGTCGTTAGACTGTCTTGTTCAAATTTCATACAAAGCTTTGGTGTGATGTCCAGATGGAGCTATCAAATTGGTCTGAAATTCGTTGAAAAGCATGGCCGTCGGTGGCCATCTTGGATTTTGCATATAAATTGTCAATTCCATTAGCACACCTTACAGGCCACACCTCTCGCTCAGTCTTTTTCACATTTTATATGTTTTGATGTGATGTCCAGTTGGGAGCTTTCAAATTTTTCTGAATTTTGTTGAGAAACATGGCCGCCAGTTGCCATCTTGGATTTGGTATAAATTGTCAACAATTCCATTAACACACCCTACAGGCAGCATACCTCACCCGATCTTATTCAGATTTTGTATGTTGCTTTGTTGTTATGTCTTTTCTTTAGAAATTTGAGTGAATGAATTGGCATTACTGTTACTTTCTATTTAGTTGAGCAGCAGTGTCATTGACGCTTTCATTCTTGTAGTGAAAAAGTTCTGTTCAATTGGTAAAATAGAACCCAATACCCAGCTCTTGGGGTTGAATTCACAATTCACTTACTTTATACTTGTGTAATAATGCTCATATTTGTATGTTTTTATTGAGGAAAGAGTATCATTGGGCAAGGCACTTTATCCCGGTTGCCTACAAGGGGGAACGATGATGCCGTGTACTAAGGCGTACTGCACGACGATGGTGCACATGTCTTCAACCGCTGTAATCCTGCTTGAGTGGAGCTTGAACAGAGTTAGAATGTTGAGCTGACAGTTGCTCGCCGTTGCTCGGTGGTTCTCTCCGGGTACTCTGGCTTCCTCCACGCGTAAAACTGCCACGGTCATGATTCGCCATTGTGCATAAATATATGACCTTAACTGGTTGAGTGCTAGAAGCCACTATCAGAGCTTTGAGAAAAATGAGGGTACCATAGTAAAAGCCATGGTTTTCCTTGTTCATGTTTCATATTCAATCAAACACAAATAATATTTTGTTTATACAAATTTGTTTTATCACAAATTATTGAAGAGTGCCCTCAGGCACTCTTCGATAATTTGTAATAAAAACAATTTTCTGAACAACTTCATATCACCAAAAATAATATAGCCCTCAACCAGTTAAACACCAATAAATAAATAAATAAATAAATAAATTATACTTGTGTTGTCGTCATAATGTAGTCTTAGATGCTGAAAGTGACCTTAATCATGAAAAAATGAATCTTCCATCTTGATCATGGTGTTTTTGACTTCTCTCAAGTCCAAAATGTCTACCTATCTCTTTGAAATTTGAACGAATTATTTTGACACAGCATTATGATTTTGTTTGTTTAAAAGTTGCTGTGCCCCAGTTGCGCAGCTCCGCTCAAGCAATCTCTATACAACTAACCAGGTGAACATATTTCTAGTGGAGCCAAATCTCAAGAATTTAAAAGAATTCTCATGAGTTTATGGATGCTCTTAATTGATATTTGATATTGTTTGAGGGGAAATATTTGCTGTCATTCTAATTGATATTTGATAAAGAGAATGGGGGGGGGGGGGGGAGGGGTGGGGTAGGGGGTGTTTGTTAGCCTGGTAAAAACAAATCATGTTTCATTATGAACCCCCATATAGAGGTACCCCCATTTCACCAATAAATAACTAAATAAATAAATGTTATTTGGAACTGCTGAGCTGCAGTGAACCAAATGTGGTCGCAGTTGCAGGTTATAGTTACCATAGAAACAATATGGGAAATCACATTTTCATCTTTTCTGGAACTAATGAGCTGATGTGAACCAAACTAGGCAGGAATGGTCTATGTGAGGTCCTCTACAAACGATCCTCATTTTGTTCCCGTCGGATGAAAAGCATGGCCGCCAGAGGCAATCTTTGATTCTGATTGGAGGATTTCCAAAAATCTTCTCCGAAAGAACAAGGCCAAATGTTTTGAAACTTCACGTGATGGATGACTGGGACACCCTCCACCAACGATCCTCATTTAATGTTGATGGGGTTGCAAACATGACCACAATTGTGGCTCATAGTTACAATAGAAACCCTATGGGAAATCACATTTTCATCTTCTCTGGAACTTCTGAGCCGATGTGAACCAAACTTGGCAGGAATGGTCTATATATAGGAGGTTCTCCACTGATGTTCCTCATTTTGTTCCTGACAGCTAAAAAACATGGCTGCCAGAGGCATTCGTTTATTCTGATTGGTCTATTTTGGAAAAATCTTCCCCTCTGAAACTACAAAGTCAAATGTTTTGAAACTTCACTTAATTGGTGAATGGGACACCCTCTACCAACGATCCTCATGTAATGTTGCATTGTCGATTGGGTTGCAAACATGGCCACAATTGTGGCTTATAGTTACCATAGAAACCCTGTGGGAAATTATTTTCATCTTCTGTTCTGCCAGGTGAGCGATTACTGGTTCTGTAGAGCCTCTTGTTTAATTAAGGGTGCCTTCATGGAGTAATCAATTCCTCCCACAGTTTCTAATGTAGAGAGTTGAAACTTTGGGATATAGTTACACATGCCTCGCAGATGTGCAACACATATAAAGCTTGAAAAAAAAATTTTTTTCACAGAATTACCAAATCAAATCAAATCAAGTCGCTCTTACATTTGTTAAAGAGGTGGGGGTACTTTTTTGTCACCCTATGGCGACACTTAATAGATTTTATGATAATGCCCCAATAATATGTCACAGATCTATCATCTGTCATCCTTCCAGGCCTGGGGATGATTACTTTGAAAATGTGATGTTTACGATTGCAATTAGTTCAAATTTTCATGATTCCGATTACAGTTGGTGGGACCCTGTTAATTGAATAGCCATTTTGCCAGTGAGAATTATTCATTTAACAGGAGTATTCAGTTAACAGGGATTTGATCACCTTCCTGTATTAGAGATAAATTGAGCATTTATTCTATTCTATCTTGTTTGACAGAGCTCAATGAGCTCTGTCAAACAAGAAAAAATAGAATAAATTCCTATATTAGATGCACTTATGTGAAGTACGTCTCTGAACATTGGGAATTGGGTGATTGTCAGGATAATTTCTCAACACATCAGAGGATTTTTTTTTATTCAATTAACAGAAGTGTGTTGTATAACTCATGTTCAATTAAAAGGTCAAATTTGTACTGAAAGTATGATAAATGGTTTGGTGTTTTGGAGATTATATTCAGTTAACAGGGTTATTCAATTAAGTGGGCCCTCACTGTACTCCATTTTTGAAAAGTAATGATTGCAATTATAATTACTTTGAAAAAGTAATCGATTACATTACTGATTACTTTCTGCCTTTTACTTCAGTGGGATATAGTTTATTATTTCACTAGCCCTCGTGGGAAACCTGGGAAGTAAACCAGTGCTTTCTTAATATGGTAAACAAATTGTTTTACTGGTAAAATAGGACTGGTAAACAATGCCTGGGGTGGCCGCATTCTGAAATGGGACTTCAGTTTATAAACGATAAAAACAGCACTGTGACAGTGGCACAATTAGCTTGATGTTGAGAGTGTACTAACAATCAAAACAGTCTGTGATGAAGATTAATATTAAAGAATTATAACAAAACATTAAGTTTTCATTGTTTAGAACTGTTGAGTCATCATTAAACAAGTGAACATTACGACCACAATTAATCAAAACTGTTAGGATGTGAACTTCAAATTATTAAGTTGGTGTTGCTTAGATATTCATGGCTGAATCATTTTACTAGCTGTTGCCACATTTTCTGACTTTCTGTCCAAAAATGTTGCCGCGGCCACCGTTCTTAGAACTTAGTTTAGTCAAACCTCAATATTTCCCTTTGGCACACCCTACAGGTCACATTTATGATTGGATCGCTTTGAAACTCGGTATCCTTGTTTGGGGTGACCTCTAGATGGGAGCTGTCGATTTTCTTCAATTTCCATCAAAAAATGTTGCCGCGGCCAACGTTCTCAGAACTTAGTCAAACCTCTATATTTCCCTTTGGCATACCCTACAGGGCACATTTATGATTGGATTGCTTTGAAACTTGGCATGTTTGTTTGGGGTGACCTCTAGATGGGAGCTATCGATTTTCTTCCATTTCTGTCCCTCAAAAAATGTTGCCGCTGGCAACGATCTTTGAACTTAGTTTAGTCAGGTATCAGTATATTCCTTTGGCATGCCCTACAGGGCACATTTATATTCGAATCGGTTTGAAACTTTGTATGCTTGTTTGTGGTTTCCTCTAGATGGGAGCTATCGATTTTCTTCGATTTCCTTAAAAAAATGTTGCCACTGGCAATGACCTTCAATGAACTTAGTAAAAACTTAGTGCAGTTAAGCATCAATATTTCCCTTTGACACACCCTGCAGTGCACATTTATGATTGCATTGCTTGCAAATTTGGTGTGCTTGTGTGGGGTGATATCTATATGGGAGCTGGCGATTTTCTTCCATTTCTGTCCAAAAATGTTGCCGCTGACCTTTGAACTTAGTTTAGTCACGCCTCAATATTTAGTTTAGTCAGGCCTCAATATTTCCCTTTAACACACCCTTCAAGACACATTTATGATCGGATCACTTTGAAACTTGGTGTGTGTGGTCGGGGTGACCTCTAGATGTGAGCTATTCCTTTTTTTCATTTCCATAAAACATTATTGTCGTTATCTGCATTTGCGCATCAACTTATCCCTTTTGAACTCTCAGCAGGGTATATTTATGAATTTCCATAAAAAAAACCCAAGAACCATTGCCACAAGCAATGACCTTCTACTTAGTGCATTTGTGCATTAACATCTTCCTTTGGCATGCCTCCGAGGGCACATTCATTATCAGGTTGTTTTGAAACTTTGTATGCTTATGCAGGGTGACAAAGATAGGAGCTATTAATTTTCTTTTCATTTCCATCAAAAACTGTTACTGTTAGCAACAATCTTTGAATTTATTGCATTTGTGCATCAACATTCTTTGACATGGCCTACAGACCACATTTATCATAGGATTGTTTTTGAACTTGGTGTGCTCATTATGCAAGACCTTTAGATAAGAGTTATTGATTAGCATTCATTTCTGTGAAAAAAGTTGCAATTTACAATAACCTCTGAACATACTGCATTTGTGTATCAATATTCATCCTTTAACCAGTTAACTTTCATTAAAAGCTTGTATACACAATTTAAAGAAAATTAATCACGAAAGTTATCAGGATTACTGTCAATTTCTAAATGTAAATGATTGCCTTTGATGACTTGTAATCATGAAATACCACAATTACTGATTACACTCAATTACTTGAAAAATTGTAATTGATTGCAGACGATTATTGATTATCCCAACCGTGCATTCTTCAGCCGTCACCCAGTAAAAATGTTAATTTCTGTACTACTACACTCTCAGCATTGCTCTAGTGATATTTGGTATATATCACCCTGGCTGAGCTCAGATTCAAGTGGCAACGCACGGGAATTTTCATACGTAACATTACGTAGCGTAGTCGCAGAGGGTTAACCAACTTATCCAGTCCTGTCGATTTGAGGTGAACGGTTGCTAGTGTCGCTTGGAGATTACCTAAAATGAAAAGCACACAAATAAAAAATGAGTCGTGCCAAATTGTCGTCGGGTCACCTGAAATCGTATCGTCAAGTTGAATGATCTAGTACAAATGAATACTGGAATGATGTTGAGCATCAACCAATCATCCGCTGTACAGGTGTTTGTATCTGCCTTAAGTACAGCTGCTCTGTTGGCCAATTATTGGCCAACAGAGCTGCTATACTTCAGGCAGATGCAAACAGCTATGTAATAATGATGATGATTGGTTGATGCTCAACATCATTTTATATTGTTGCTCATCTTAAGATGTAGCATAGGTACAAAATCAGGAAATGACAATAATTCATGTCTGCTACAAACAATTATGGATGACTTGCTCTTCGGCAGCATGCTAGCCTATGCCATGATTAGGCTATAATTGCAACTAATTTGTACCTGAATGGCTACAACACAGCCTCATTATTGTTCTTAAGGATTTATCTTTACTCATCAGGATATTGCCCATAGGAACAAGAACTTTGCTATGATACAACAGTTCATATATTGGCATAGTTGCAATACATATATTCAGGTCACCTAATGGGTTACCTGAATCAAGTACAGGGAAACGAATGATAAGTTAACAAAGCTCAGACCAGGTGAACAATAAATGGGTTACGCAAAATTTTGAAACCAGCAGGCCTGTTTATCAGGCGAGTACCCCCCCCCCCCCCCCACCCCTCCTTCTCAACCCGGAGCTTCTGGTTTACTTCAAATATCAAAGGTCTGACTGAACATATGATAGTTCACTGCGGCAAACAGGCTCAGTTTTACTAGTAAAATAGGACCCAGTCACCAATGCTTGGGCGGTGCAAAATAGCCAACATGGCTTATTAATGCTCACCCCTGGTCTTGAGTTGATACTCATGTTGTGGTCATGATCAGCCATTGTGCAAAAATATGTGACCTTAAACACCAATAAATAAATAAATAATAACATTTGATGTGAATCTCATAAAAAAACACCTGATTAAAGCAAAATGTGCATGCCTCCATACCTCCAAAAATAAATAAAAACAAACATTTGCCCTACAACAGCATATAATCAACCATATATAAAGCAACTTAATTATCAAATTAATTCTTGATGGTAAGTATCAGAAAAATAATATATTTTTCTGTGGATTGAAATACAAGGCAATGTTGAAGAATGCAAAAAACTGCTGGAATTGACTATCTTGACACCGATATTAATGTAAGAGGCAGTTAGGTACATCACTTGATGTCAAATAACCAGGGAATATTTTGGGCTTAACTTGAAGTCATGAAGTCAAGGCAAGCTATTGTCATGATGCGTGCTGATGTCAGTCTTAGTCAGTCTTCAATTTGATTTGAACAGGCTACAGCCCACAATTCTTTAAACAAACATCACCAAACTAGTCTGTCTGCAATTTGTTCTGAACAGGCTACAGCCCACAGTTCTTTAAACAAACATCACCAAACTTCATATGCATGTTCAGATTCACACCTACACGAGAACGTCCCTATATGGTCACGGTTAGCCACACACAATGGCAGCCATAGCATCCATATGGGATTTCTTCATCACAGGCTAGATTCACCACTGCTTTAAGTTACTGAAGTATTTGGATCGAAATTTAGATTTAGGATATTTAAAGCAACATGTATAAAACGGGAAGTGGCAAGCCTTTAAATACCTCTGAACTCGTACTGGTAACCATTTTCCCCAAATTACTGGAATGATACCACCAAAGTAGAAGGGATAATACATCACATGGTTTGTGTTTTATGCTTTTTGTCTAGTTCCTTTAAGCCTGAAAGGCCTGGAGATTTGTATACATTCTTGCTTCACAATGATGGTCTATATCCTGTTGCTTTGCAGTTGTTTCTAGTCAAGTCTTGGCTGCCTATAGAAGCTTCCAAGACTTGCATAGAAACAACTGCCAAGGTATTTATAATGTTACTTTTGAGTTTATTCATAGACTTCCCTGTTGGAACCCCACAAAGTGATGCATTGCCTGTTTACTGTGGTAAACACAGGTAAACAAGCAGGGCTCAATTTAGCCGGATTCTCATAGCATTTTGCAACTTAATATCAGGATTTTACATTTCAATTGATGTCAGTCCAAAGTTAATTTTCATCAACAGCTAATCAATTTTCATAAATGAATAGTAAATTACTATTTAAAATTTTCAGATTTAATTTAACCCTGCAAACAAGCTTCGTAATACTGGTAAAATAGAATAGGCAACATGGGAATAAACGATTAACTTTACTTTATCTCCATGTTGCTATCACGATTAGCCATTCAATAAACATTTTATTGCAGGTCCACAGCCATCTTTCTATAGTTGAGTTGTATTGTTTCTTGCTTGGTATAGTATGAAGAGAGTGGATTATTAACGCAACATCTACCGAATGAAGTTACCCAAACTGCATTGGGTCAAAAACTCAAACTTTGTGAAAAAGTTTTGGAACAGCATTCAAAGTTTTAGCCAATGGACCCTCAGGTTCAGCACAGAGGTTGGCCATATGAAACTAAGCAATTCTAAAGCTATTGCTCAAAATTTGATCTTTTTTCTGGATGGGAAATTCCATTCGATGGGTATTTCTTGCAATAATTGAATCTTGAATAGCTCAATTTGATTAAAATAGACAAAAAACAAACAAAACAGTGACAGTAATGCATCAGTATATAACAGGTGGGCATATGTACTGGTTTGGTGACCCTGGTTGTCGAAAGTGTCAGTCAATCCCAATAAATAAATAAATAAATGTATAGTTGTACTTCATGTGAGTGGAATTTGTTCACAAAATGGTACAGCATACATTCAAACCTAGTAAAATTGCTTGAATAAATTATTTTACAAAAAGAATTTACTTGTGAAAACAATCCCATCATAGTACACATCAGTGCCTTTTGATATTGCTTTTTAACTAGTTGAGGGCTAGATTACTTTTAGTTTAAATTTGTTTTTCAAAAACTTGTTTTATTTCAAATTTATATAAACAAAATATTATTTCCATTTGAATATGGAACATGGGCGTCTAGTTCCCTCATTAGCTTAACTTGACAAAGTCAAGATCAGCTATTGCCATCACGCGTGCAGAAGTCTGTGAGTCTGTTCACATTTTCCTTTAGCACAGGCTACACTCTGTAGTTCTTTTCCGATCGTCATGAAATTTCATATGCAGGTTTAGGGTCATGTCTCGATGAGAACGCCCCCTTTTGGTCGCGATTGGTCAACTGTGATGCTGCCCGAGCCAAAAACCTTTAGCACAGTCTACAGGTTGTATTTATGAAGGGATTTCATTGTAACTTTGTAGGATGCCTCTGTTTTATATCTTGATGAGAACGTCGACCGTGACGGCTGCCCAAGCCCGAAACCCAAAAACTTTTAGCACAGTCTGCAGGTCATATTTAATATGGAGGGATTTCATTGTAACTTGGTAGGATGACTCAGTCTAGATGAGAACTTCCCCATTTGGTCGCGATCTTTCAGCCGTGATGACTGCCTGAGCCCAAAACCCCAAAACCTTTAGCACAGTCTACAGGTCATATTTATAGAGGGATTTCATTAACTGTGAGGGCCACATTAACCAACCACTCATTTCTTTAGTACAGTCTATACTTCAGATTATTTTTATTGAAAACATAGCATACAGGGAACAGAAATTAACATATTCCCAATTATCATAATTGTTGTCTTATTTCATAATCCTTTCATGAACATTGAACATTATCCTTTTCATCAAACATAACACACAGACAAGTTAAGTTACAGTGTCATTAACACTTTCATTTTTTTTGAAAGCCCCTATAGTGTCTTCTTGCATTTAACCAGTTAATTTTAAGATGAATGTATTGTTCTAGAGAGAATAGGTTGCTCAGTAATTTCAAGAAAATATCTGTTAATAGACTACTGTTTTGATAATTCCAGACCCTACCCATGGGAACCCTGGGAAGTAAAGGGGTATTGGTTTATTGTGGTAAACAAATGCCAGTTTTACTTGTAAAATAGGTCCTGGTAACCAATACCTGGGGAGCAAGCCCTTTAAAATGGGCAGCAATAATCAGTTAAACTGAACTTCATACTCTGTTCTTTCCCCTGTGGGAACCCTTGGAAGTGAGGCAGTGCTTGTTTACAGGTAATCTAGGATCCAGGCACCAATGCTTGGTGTGGATGTTCTCTAAAATGGGGAACATGTTGCAGTCACGATTTGCCATTGTGCAGAAATACAGAAATATGTGACCTTTAACACCAATAAATAAAAACAAAAAACTATAAAGATCCAAGGTCATAGTTCCAAAGTAAAGGTTACAGACCGTTCGTTCCACCATTCTAACTTTGTTCATTCCATAGAAAATTATTTAATACTTAATGCAATGATTGCTTATGACCCAAAGTTTTTCCAATGACCTTTATCCAAGGTCCTGCTTACAAGGTCACAGACTGTCTGTTGATTTTTATGTGTACCCATACTATGTATGGTACACATCATGCCAGCATCCGGGGTGGCCATCCGTCGTTCATCCATCCTTTGTCCGTCCGTCCATCCATCATTTGTCTGTCCGTCCATCTGTCCATCCATCCGGCATCCGTATACATTTCTTTGTCATTCGATAACTTGAAAAATATTGCTTGGATTGTCAAGTTACTTTATATTTGTGTTCGGGTTACTGATGTGCCAAGCTGTATAGTTTTTGGAGTAAATCTGATAATTTGATCCTGAGATATTAACCCTTTATCCTTCAAATTGAAAATTCCTCCAATCCCTTCGGCATTCGATAACTTGAAAAATATTGCTTGGATTGTCTAGTTACTTTATATTTGTGTTCAGGTTACTGATTTGCCGAGCTGTATAGTTTTTGGTGTAAATCTGTTATTTTGATCCTGAGATATTAACCCTTTATCCTTCAAATTGAAAATTCCTCCAATCCCTTTGGCATTCGATAACTTGAAAAATATTGCTTGGATTGTCAAGTTACTTTATATTTGTGTTCAGGTTACTGATGTGCCGAGCTGTATAGTTTTTGGTGTAAATCTGATAATTTGATCCTGAGATATTAACCCTTTATCCTTCAAATTGAAAATTCCTCCAGTCCCTTTGGCATTCGATAACTCAAAAAATATCAATCCGATTGTCATGTTACTTTATATATTTATTCAGGTTACTGATGTGCTGTGCTGTATAGTTTTTTTTTATGTAAAATCTGATAATTTGATCCGGAGATATTAACCCTTTATCCATCAAATTAGACACTCCTCCAATCCATTTCTATATGTACCCATATCACATATGGTGTACATGATGTCGGCATCCGTGGTGGCCCTCCGTCAACCAGCTTTCTACTAGTTGCGCGTATGGGTACACATCTGACGATTTCATCGGCCTATTTTTCCATTATAACTTTGTCAATTCTATAACAAATTATTAAATGGAATGATCTTGTTTATACTTGACCCAATCAGTGCTTGTTACTCAGGAGTGTATCATTTCCTTGATGCAAGGTCACAGCTGAAAGATGAAGTTCAAAAACAGTTTGTTGATTCCACCATTCGAATTTTGTTAAGGGCAGTAAAAGAGTTTTCAGTTGACTGGTCTTGTTCATACTCAACAGAGATTGCTTAGGACACAAGGGTGAGTCCTGACCTTGACTCAAGGTCACAATTATAAGGTCAAGGTCAGAGACCATTTGTGTGTTCCAACTTTGTCGGGTCCAGAAAGGTTGATTCTATGGACATATCTTGTTCATACTTAATGGCTGCTTATGACTGAAGTGTGTCGTTCATACGTCGCACTGTGATTGCTCATGAATTGAGTGTGTCATGGCTTTTACCCAAAGTTATAACTTCAAGGTCACAGATCATTCACCTTTCATGTCATACAACAGAACAAAAGTATTACAGGCCTGTACACAATCTATTTTCAAAGAACTTTTGACAGCTGCGCCTGCTTGAGTTTATCTTCTTTGTATTACAAACTATCACTGTCATGCCTCAACTTGAGGCTCATATTTGTGGAGCATCCGTCATATATATTTTATTATTGAAGTATTTTTAGCTCACCTGAGCAAAGCTCAGGGGGAGCTTTACTAAACATTTTTCATCCGCCGTCTATCCATCCATCATCCGTCTGGCGTTAACTTATCGACTTCTCAGAAATTACTGGACCAAATTGAACCGAATCTGGTGTGCATGTTCCTTATATGTCAATTCAAGTTTGTTGAAATAAAGTTGCCACGACCACAGGGGGCACCACAAGGGGTATAACTGATAGTACCCATATATTGGGGGGAGTGAAATCTTCTCCAGAACCACCAATAAGAATCTTCGTATTTTTGCTGTACAACATCTCTTGGGAGGGGAGGGGGCGGGGGTTGTTCAAATCGAGTCCCTGGACTAATTTGGTATGCAACATCTCGGGGGTCGGGGGGGGGGGGGGGTCGGGTCGGATTCAAGTTGGTTCAAATTAATATCTATTGGAGCCCAAAGTTTAACTTAGTGTAATATGAGGAAATTTCTTTAAAAATCTTCTTTAGATCCACCAATCGAAATCCTTTATTTCATACACATCTCGAGGTGGGTCAGATGCTAGTTTGTTCAAATCAAGTCCCTGGATTAATATTTGGGCAAATTTTTGGCGATAAAAAATAATTTAGTGCTCTACCAGTTAAGTCAACTTTAAACATATTCTGCAGCTCTGTGACCTCCAGATACAACAATAAGGAAAGTGTTGTTCATCATTAATGCCTCAAGTTGACTCTTCATATTAATGCTTTCTACATCAATTACAATGTATTGGTGTATTGCATTACCCCTGATACTCATGAGGCTTGTTATGCCCCTGACCTCCGAAGGAGGATTCCTGGGTATCTAGTTTTTGATTGTAATTTCAAAGCCATCTGTCGGATTTGGATCACCTTAAGTATGTTGATAAACCTAAATGTGGGAACGGTTATGCACAAGGAATGGGTTCCGGCCAATAATTTTTCTCAAGAGTTATGGTCCCTTTTCACTCTTTCGACTTCGAAAATTCTTCTCGACCTCTCCATTGCATTCACTGCATGTTGGATTTGAAAACCGCTTATTTTATCAAATCATAATTTTAGAGGTTACTTGTGGATGACTAGACAATGCTTCCTTTTGATTATGGTCCTGCTGGCAAATTCAATATGGCCACCATTGCGTTATGACACCGTCGGGGACATATGCCACACATCGCGTTGCTCTTGTTGGCCGAGGAAGGGTGTGTGATAGACATGCATCTCAATTACAAACCTACTCTAAAAATGAGTAAGTTATTGTAGTTGAGGTGTTTCCTGTCGCCTTTGTGTTGAAACTTCAAGAGATCATTGGCATGGGAGACAGACAGACATCACAGTTTTTTTTATTTAAGTAAGACTAGCCAAAATCCAACCACATCAGGTTGTTTAATAAAACTGAAGATTAAATCGGAATTGGTCCATTTGCACATATAGCAAATAAACTGTGCAGAACCTTATGAGGACGGAGTGGTGGGGATGTGGGATGCAAGTATGGTGGGGATGCGATTTGTCCAATTCTATTAGTGAAGACAAAATAGTGGGGGGGGGGGGGGGGGGGGGGGGGGGGGGGATATGCAAGAATGAATTTTGTCTCCTATTTTCGCAGTAAATGCCATGCTCGAATGCAATACCAATTTGTGCAGCTGTTCTGAAAAAAGGGTATCGCAACTTTCTTATTCTGAGAAGTGAAAAAGGTTAACTTTATGTTGTTTCTGTCTTTATTCTGAAAAGTGAAGACCTGATCAGAATTTTTCAACATTGAAGTTGAAAACTGTGATAACGGGTTTTCTGTAATTGTTTCAGGTTCCACAACAAAACCGAAACCAAACCGAATTTTCAGTTGACTGCCCATCTCTCTCTTTCCCCGTGGGAATCCCGGGTAGTAAGCAGCACTTGTTTACTGTGGTAAACCAGTTCCGCTTTACTAGTAAAATAGGACCCAGTCACCAATGCTTGGGGTGAAAGTCCTCTAAAATGGGCAACATGTAGATCAACGATTGACTAAACTTGACTTCATCTCCATGTTGTGTCACGATTAGCCATGGTGCATAAATATGTGACGTTAACCACCAACAAACAAACAAACAAACAGACTGCCCATCTCAACTTTCTCTCCATCGTCTGGCATCCATCCATCGTGAACTTTACATGATCGAAAAAATGCTGAGTCAGCATATTTGCAAATATTTTTTTTTTAAAAATTCTTCTCCAGAACCTCTGATTAGAATCTTCTGATATTTGGCATACAGCATCCATAGGTAGGTTAGATACAAGTCAGTCCAATTTAAGCCCCTTGGTTCGTATTTGGTCTCACTACAGGAGCCCAAATCTTAACTTACGGCAATATGGGAAACAAGCTTTAAAAATCTTGGTCAGATGTTTTAATATTTGGTAAACATCATTGTTATGAGGGTCAGATTCAAGTTTGTTCGCATCAAGTCTCTCAGTTAATATATGGGCTTCCTATGGGGGCCTGATTTTAACTTAGTACAATATGAGGAAATTTCTTTAAAAATCGTCTTCAGATTAACCAGTCAGATTCCTTTTATATTTGGTATACAGCATCTCTCTAGGTGGGTCAAATTCAAGTTTGTTCAAATTGAGTTCCTAGGTTAATATTTGGGCTCTCTACTGAAGCCCAAAGTTTAACTTTGTGCAATATGAGGGAATTTCTTTAAAAAATCTTTTTCTCCAGAACTATCATAATCTTTTGATGTTTGATATACAACATCTGAAGGGTGGGGGGGATTCAAGTTTGTTCAAATCCGGACCCTGGGTTAATATTTGGGCTCTCTATTGGTGCCCAAAGTTTAACTTAGTGCAATATGAGGAAATTTCTTTAAAAATTTCCTTCAGATCCAGAATCCTTTCGTATTTGGTATACAACATCTCTGGGGGGTGGGGGCAGATTCAGTTTGTTCAAATCCAGTGTTGATATTTGGGCTCCCAATGGGAGCCTGAATTTTAACTTAGTGCAATATGAGGGACTTTCTTCAGAATTCTTTTTCTCCAGAACCGCCAATCAGAATCTTTTCATATTTGGTATATAACATCTCCAGGAAGCTCAGATTCAGTCTCTACCTTAAAATTTGGGTACTCTTCTGGGAGCGGGGATAGGCGGAGGTCCCAAGTTTTTTTTTCCGTAAAATTTGCTTTTCGAACTGCACTGACATACTGCTTGGAAGTTTGGGAGTGCTTATTTACAGCTGATATAATTGGAAGCAGTCTCCCCACGGGAACCCCGGGAAGTGAAGCAGTGCCTGTTCACTGCAGTAAACAAGCTCTGTTTTACTGGTAAAATAGGACCCAGTCACCAATGCAAACCCTCTCTAAAATGGGCAACATGGCTTATTAACAACGCTAACCCCTTGTCTTGAGTTGAGACTCATGTCATGATTAGTCATTGTGCAAAAATATGTGACCTTAAACACCAATAAATAAATAATATATGTTGGAAGCATTCAGGAAGACCTATGATAATAATCATCTGACATGGCCGCTAGAGTTATGAATAATTTCATGACTTCATTCCTCAGTTGTGTTGATGAATCATGATTAACTGAATATGATCTTCTTTGAACCACTTTATCAGGTGAGCGATTAAAGCCCCTTGGGGCTTCTTGTTAGAATTATTTCCAAGTTTGTTTTTCCCATAGGAACCATGGGAAGTGAAGCAGTACTTATTTACTGCGGTAAACAAGCTGTGTTTCACTGGTAAAATAGTACCCTGTAACTAGTGCATCTTGGTGGAGGTTTGTCTTCCAGCATGGGCAACATGGGTATAAATGATTGACTGGACTTCATTTTATATCCATGTTGTAGTCAAGATTAGCCATTATGCAGAAATATGTGACCATAAAGACCAATAAAATAAATACAAGTTTGTTTGATTCAAACCCCTAGGGTTATATTTTAGACAAATTAGGGTTCCATTAAAGTGGACACCACAGGTATGTCAAAATATCAAAATTTTAAACTACAAATGTTTCCCATAATGCACCTAGGAATAGTAAATAAGTTTACTGGTGAAATAGAAACCGGACCTAAAAGAAGTCCCCTAAAGTGGGCAGCAAAGGTATCAACAATTAGGTAAACTTGACTTTCCTATGTTGTGGTCATGATATAATCAAAGATGCTGAAAATAACCTTAACCCTTAAGGGCCTGTGCAAATTTCTTGAATACTCGCTAGACCACCACCTGCGCATTATCAGTAGCTAAGCTGTGATTTCCAGTCAAGTCTTGTCTGCGCATTTAGGAAGCCAACACTTGATTAGAAACCACTGCCAAGATTATTATTATCCTCAATGGGGATCTGGTTGGGATGGGGAAATCTAACCCGAGAGGCAAGATATTTGCCTGGTGTCTGGCTCAAATATCTTGCCCCGAGGGTGACATTTACCTGTCCCATCCAGATACCCATCGAGGATGATTTTTCTCCCACCATTTTAGGGATATGACGCCATTAATAAGAAAATACTATATTTTCCAGGAAAAAATAATTATAGGAGAAAACCATTACGATATGAAAGCTTGTCGAGAAGTATGGTTTACACCAAAGGTATATACTTCAAAACATGCAGACTAGCACTGCACATCAAGGGTTAATGCACTGAAGCGACCTCAAATGAAATCGACATGTCTCCACACGTCATTTCCAGACATGTACTTCAGTTTGACAGGGCATATACTTCTCACCGATAAACTGATAGAGCAATTTGAGGTGTGCTGAAGTTTTTCTTTGAGTGTCCTGGTTTCGATTTTCGTTTATAAAGTCAGTCGTATTTACGGAAGCAAAACAGCCTTCCATTTTGTTTGTTTATACATGCACAGATGTGATTTGCGATGATTAAATAGTTCTGGCGCTAATTAAATATGCTAATAGGTTTGTCTTGTGGGTGGGGTCAAACAAGTATATCTCTCCCAGCTGTCTCACAAGACTTTATATCTGTCTCAGTACCTTAGTGGTGGGAGGAAATAATGTCTATTTTCAGCATGATCTCCTCATGATTGCATGTTAACTTAAGGGTACCAGTTCTGAGGACGTAAAAGTCAGAAAGGGCCTTTAAGGGTTAAACTCCAATAAATAAATAAAATGCTGTTGGCTGAATGTACTATCTGCTAAAATTGTAGACCGAATGTAAACACAGAACAACCACATTACTTTCATGTTTCTCTAAATCATTGAAAGCAATCAATTAGAAGCAACACGCTGATAACAGCTCAGTCTTTTTTGAATGTTGAACAAACGTGCTGATTAAGCTTATCTGGGGGTCGGAAAAGTTGATGGCAACTGTGTACAATTTCCAGCGAAATGATGGGCATTTTATGACTGAAATTGAAATCTGAAAGTAAAAGTTGATCAAGTTGTTGGCACGACAGTTGTAAGATAAATCTATCATCACAACCATTATGTTTATGTACAAAATATATTATAATCTCCCTGAAGAAACCCAAGGAGGTGAAGCAGTACTTGTTTACTGTGGTAAACAAGCTCTTACTTGTGAAATAGGACCCGTTCGCCAATACCTGGGATTGACGTCTTCTAAAATGGGCAACATGGGTATAAACGATTGGCTAAACTTGACTTTATTTCCATGTTGCAGTCACAATTGGCCATTGTATAGAAATGTGTGATCTTACACTGCAATAACAAAATAATTTAGATCACAGTCTCTCTTGTTTCTAAGGCAAAAAAATCCACTCGTCGGGATAGATCCTTAGAAATTTTAGAAACAAGAGCTTGACTAATACTTTTTGTACATGAACATGATGGGGGAAATATATTATGGATAAACTTGACTTCACACTTGTGCCGAGGTCATCATGCTGAAAGTGACTTTGGCCATTACAATATAAGGAATGGTTTGGCAGTGCTGAAGTCAAACGCTGAGCCAAGTGATATTATGGTCAAGTGACCTTAAAATTTTAAAATAATGAATGGGGGGAGGGGGGGGGGGGGGGGGGGTACTTTTTAAAATCTGAAAAAAACTGAGCCATTCTCTTTTAGGATGACTTGCAACCACAGGGGTAATACTTGGGATTTTTGCAGCACCCTCAGATTAATAACACTGGATACTTGGAGAAAACAAAAATCTTATGTGTCTTCTCTGAAACCCCTGCTCCAAATGCGTTGATGTTTATTGCATACTTGTAAGATCTTCGTAAGGGTGAATTACAAGTTTGCTCAGAGCCCCCAAGGTTCCCTAGGGTTTAACACTGGGTAATGAAGAAAACATTAAAATATCCTCCTCTCATAAACTGCTGTTCTGAATGTCCTTGTTTAATATATAACATTGTAAAGGTGATTTACAAGTTAAGCTCCTGGGATAGTATTTAGGGGTGGGGGACCCTTAGACTTTGACACTATTCAGACTTTCGATTTTGAAAAATGCTGGCGCACAATATAAAACTTGTCCAGTTTTGAATCCAAGTGGACTATTTTGTTTTTGTGGCCATATTTTCCAACCAATGGGAACAAAAAGAGGATCGTTTCTAGAGGTCCTACTATAGACCATTCCTGCGAAGTTTGGATCACGTCCGCTCAGTTGTTCCAGAGAAGATGAAAATGTGATTTCCCATAGGGTTTCTGAAGTAACTAAAAGCCGCAATTGTGGCTATGTTTGCAACATGATCAACATTAAATGTGAATTGTTGGTAGAGGGTGTCCCAGTTATCAACCATGCAAACTTTCAAAACATTTGGCTCTGTGGTTTCAGAGAAGATTTTTCAAAATCCAATCAGAATCAAAAAATGTTTCTGGCAGCCATGTTTTTCGATCCACGGTAACAAATATGAGGAGCATTTGTAGACGACCTCCCATAGACTATCCCTGCCAAGTTTAGTTCAGGTTTTGTGCACCTAAAGAAGCACATATCTATATGTACAGGTATTTGATGGGAATAAATAATGTTGCCTTTGGAATTGTTTTGTGTTGGCTAATGTTTTTTATCTTCTGGTGTTAACGATTATTTCTTCACTTTTTTCCACTGTACCCCATAAGCCATCCACCAAGCATTTCCATCTAGAGCATGACTAACAATGCTAACCTCAATGTCTGGATATCACCCTAATAATAATTACAAAAAATCAGGAACACAATGCGATTAAATAAAGCTGGCTTTGAGGACATAGTTGCTTTCATGTTGTCTGTGACACTGCTTGCAGGCAAGTCAAAAATAAATTGCTAGGTCAGTCAGTTCTAAAGTAATGATGTCCAGGTGTAATATGATCCAGACTTTTTAGCTCATCTTGACAAAGTCAAGCTGAGCTAATCTCATCGCTCTCCGTCCGTCGTCCGTCAACGCCATGTTTTGGTCTTCTCCTCCAAAGCCACTGGGCCAATTCAAGTGAAAGTTTGTGTGAGTGATGGTCCCAAATGGGCATTTCTTTTTTGTTCAACTCAACATGCCCAGCCCCATAGGGAGGGAGTGGGGGGAAAATGCTCCAAAATATTTTTAAAATCTTCTCAAGAACCAGTGTGTACAATGACTTGATATTTGCTATGGAGCTTCCATATGAGGTGCAGAATCAAGTTTGTTCAAACGAAGTTTGTGAAGTAATATTTGGCTTTGTAATGGGATGGGCAAGATTTTTGGCCCCGCCCAAAATTTCTATTTTCTGAACCAATGGTCCGGTATGAACTAAATTTGGTTTGTGGTAGTATTGGGTCATAAGTACTTGACCTATGCAAAAAAAATAATTCCTGCATCCCCATGGGAACCCTGGGAGCTAAAAATAGAAATATTTTCAAACGCCCATATTTCCCAAAGCCCACGGAACAGAGAGCTTTTATTTGGTATGAAGTATCCTTATGACCAGTAGAATTGAAAGGTGAAAGAAAATTGCCATCGGTTATGTTAGGGTGTTCTGTAAAGGGCATCGAAAAAATGCTGAGTCAGCATATTTGCAAAAAATTTTTAAAAATCTTTTCTCCAGAACCAATTATCAGAATCTTTTGATATTTGGTATACAGCATTCATAGGGGGGTCAGATAAAAGTTTGTTGAAATAAAGCTCATTGGTTCATATTTGGGCTCTCTACAGGAGCCCGAAGTTTTAACATAGGGTAATATTGGGAATATTCTTTAAAAATATTCTTATTCAGAACCACCAGTTAGAATCTTTTAATATTTGGTATACATCATTGTTATGAGTGTCAAATTCTAGATTGTTCAAACCAAGTCCCTAGGTCCAAACTTTATCTTTGTTCAATATGGAGGGGAATTTAAAAAAATCTTCTTCTTCAGATCCACCAGTCAGAATGCTTTGATATTTGGTATGCAACATCTCTTTGGGGCTCAGATTCAAGTTTGTTCAAATCAGATCCCTAGTGCAATATGAGGAAATTTCTTTAAAATCTTCTTCTTCAGATCCACGAGTCGGAATGCTTTTATATTTGGTATACAACATCTCTAGGGGGGTCAGATTCCAGGTTGTTCAATTCGAGTGTCTAGGTTAATATTTGGGCTCCATATGGGAACATGAAATTTAACTTAGTACAATATGAGGGAATTTCTTAAAAAATCATCTTCAGATTCACTTGTCAGAAAGCTTTCACATTTGGTATACAATATCTCTAGGGGGGGGGGGGGGGGGGGGGGGGGGGGGGGTCAGATTCAAGTTTGTTCAAATCGGATCCATAGGTTAATATTTGGGCTCGCTATGGTAGCCCAAATTTGAACTTAGTGCAATTTGAAGAAATTTCTTTACAATTTCTCTTCTTCAGATCCAACAGTCAGAATGTTTTCATATTCGGTACACAACCTCTCTAGGGAAGTCAGATTTAACTGTGTTCAAATCAAGAGCCTGGGTTAATATTTGGGCTCTCTAATTGGCCATTTTGCTGAAGAATTAAAAATTTTGTATTCAGTACCCTCTAGAGGTACTAAGATTAATCCACATAGGTTGTATCAAGGGGCTTCATAGGGGAGCTCTACATTTTACTTTATGATCAACTGAAGAAAAGGCATGATGCCCAGATTATTTTTGTCACTCCTGAGGGACTCAAAGATTGACAGTGTAGCCTATGGAGATGGCTTGCTTAATGTAGACTCATTCTTGGACTCTGTTTAAATTGTATTCTGTACAAGATGAGCGCTTCAGGCCCCGTGGGGCCTCTTGTTTTATATAGCTCCAGGCGTCCATGCATAATATCCAGATATCTGCGAAACTGCTAGTGCCAAGTCACATTTCCCTCTCTCACATTAAAATGAAATCTGCATTGAAAAATCACAATGCACACACTATTTTGTGTGCTGCTCTTTGAATCCAGGCATATCATGGTGTGGAAGCGCAGTTGCGCACCTCAGAATCGAAGGTCTGACTGTTGGTAATGGAAAAACAATTGCTCCAATTTCAAATGCTTCCATGTTGTATGATGTACAACATGTTTGTTTATAAGGGTAATGTACAAGATGGTTCAAATCCATCTCATAGTGTCATGTTTTTTTTTTTTGGGGTGGGGGGGGGGGGGGGGGTGGTTGCAGACATTTTAACAGTGTAACAGGCACAACATTCAAAACAGCTTTCTAACAATTCCGCTGGTCTATATAATTTTGTGTTTGACATATCACATCCACACAATTGGCCACTTGGGACATTTTGAGGCATGTTTGCGCCTACTCCAGGGTTTGCATTTTATCAGGGCTGACCAGCCCAGGCCCTGAGATCATCCTTGAGAGTGCTTTTCTTGGGGTTGTTTTTCCAGCCCTGTCAAAAATTTAAAACGAAACTAAACTATTAAGCAGGGCTTGATTTAATCTGAAAATTTTGAATAGCAATTTACTATTCACCCTGGAAAATTGATTAGCAGTTGATCCAAAAGCACTTGAAACTAATAAATCTTGAATAGCAAAATTCAGAAATTGGAGAGCGAAGTGCTGTGCTAATCCAGTTAAATCGAGCCCTCTTAAGGCATGTTTAAAAATCAGCCCCGAGTAGGCCCCGACCCTCAACTCTCGTGGACTTATTTCAGGCCCCGACCATTTTTAGCTCAACTTTGCCGAAGCCAAATTTGAGCTTATGCCATGACCAGTCGTCCGTCTGGCTGTCTGTCCGTCAACAATTCAATACGGCTCGGGCTAGAGGCCATATTTATGAACTGATCTTTACGAAACTTCCTGGGTACCTTTGTTATGACCGTGGGACGAGAACAAGTGTTTTGGGGTCCGATCCGAAATTCAAGTTGGCCGCTGGCAGCCATTTTGTACAAAATTATGTGCAATCAGTTTTTTGCGCAGAACTTCCATATGAAAGCGCTGATTTGAATAATTTTTTGTATGAATGTTTAGTACGATGGGATACATCACATATAATACGGGTTTTTTTCTCGTGCAAAAATTATTCAAATTAGATGAACTTTGATTTTTTCAGTGCTACTAGCTTACACACAGTAAGTACACATGTCAATACGGCTCGGGCTAGAGTCTGTATTTATGAACCGATCTTCACGAAACGTCTTGGGTACCTTTGTTATCACCTTGGGACGAGAACGAGTGTTTCTGGGTGCGGTCTAAAATTCAAGATGGCTGCCAGTGGCCATTTTGTACCGAAATTAGGTCTAATCAGTTTTTAGCTCAGCGAAGAGAGCTTAACTTATCACTTGCCGTCCATCTTCCCTCGTGAACTTTACATTAACGACTACTCCTCACAAACTACGGGATCAAATTGAACCAAATTTGGTGTGCATGTTCCCCATCATATGTCAATTCAAACTTGTACAAAGAAACTTGCCGTACCCACAGGGGGCACCACAAGGGGCATAACTCTGATAGCACCCATGAATTTCTTTCCAAAATTCAAAAAAAGTCTTCTTCAGATCCACCAGGCAGAATTCTTTCCTATTTGGTATACATCATCTCTAGGGTAGTCATATTCAAGTGTGTTAAAATCGGCCCCCTGGATTCATATTTGGGCTCAATATAGAAGCCCAAATTTGAACTTAGTGCATTTCATGCAAAATTCGTAAAAAATCTTCTCCAGATCCAGCAGGCAGAATCTTTTGATATTTGGTATGCAACATTGTGGGGTGGATCTGATTCAAGTTTGTACAAATTGGCCCCCTGGGTTCATATTTGGGCTCAGTATTGCAGCCCGAATTTGAACTTAGTGCATTTCAGGCAAATTTCTTTAAAACTCTTCTTCTCAAGATCCAACAGTCGGAATGTTTTGATATTTGGTATGCAGCATCCTTAGGGGGGTAAGATTCAATTTGTTCAAGCCATATCCCTAGGTCCATATTTGGGCTCACTATGGGAGCCTGAATGATAACTTAGTAGTTCAAAATGAGGAATTTTCTTTAAAAATCTTCTTCAGATGAAGCAGTCAGAATGTTTTGATATTTGGTATGCAGCATCCTTAGGGGTGGGGTGTGATTCAAGTTTGTTCAAGCCATGTCCCTAGGCCCATATTTAGGTTCACTGTGGGAGCCCGAATGATAACTTAGTTCAAAATGAGGAATTTTCTTTAAAAATCTTCTTCAGATCTAGCAGTCAGAATGTTTTAATATTTGGTATACAGCATCCTTAGGGGGGCGGGGGATTCAGATTTGTTCAAGCCATGTCCCCAGGTCCATATTTGGGCTCACTGTGGGAGCTTGAATTGTAACTTAGTTCGAAATGAGAAATTTTCTTAAATCTTCTTGTTCAGATTTAGCAGTCGGAATGTTTTGATATTTGGCATGCAGCATCTTTAGAGGGTGAGATTCAAGTTTGTTCAAGCCAAGTCCCTGGGTTCATATTTGGGCTCACTGTTGGAGCCCGAATGATAACTTAGTTCAAAATGAGGAATTTTCTTTAAAAATCTTCTTCAGATCCAGCAGATGAATGCTTTTGATGTTTGGTATGCAGCATCCTTAGGTGGATAAGATTCAAGTTTGTTCAGGCCAAGTCCCTATTTCCATAAAATTTGTCTCTCATGACTTATTCCTTTGTAGTGTTGATGAACCATGTCTAACTGAATGTGACCCCAAATACTTCTTTGAACCACTTTGGCCGGTGAGCGATTAAGGCTCCTTGGGGCCTCTTGTTTGTACACAACTAATATATGGCTCAGGCTAGAGGCCGTATTTATGAACCGATCTTTACGAAACCTCTTGGGTACCTTTGTTATCACCGTGGGATGAGAACGAGTGTTTTTGGGTGTGGTCCAAAATTCAAGATGGCCACCAGCAGCCATTTTGTACCAAAATTAGTGCAATCAGTCTTTTGTACAGAACTTCTGTATGAAAGTTCTGATTTGAATAAATTTCTGTATGAATGAGTAACATGGAATACATCACATATAATACGGGATTTTCTCTCGTGCAGAAATTATGCAAATTAGATGAACTTTGATTTATTCAGAGCTACTTATACACTGTAAGTGCACATGTCAATACGGCTCGGGCTAGAGGCTGTATTTATGAACCGATCTTCACAAAACTTCTTGGGTACCTTTATTATCACCTTGGGATGAGAACGAGTGTTTCTGGGTGCGGTCCAAAATTCAAGATGGCTGCCTGTGGCCATTTTGTACCAAAATTAAGTCCAATCATTTTTTTTTCTTCTGTACAGCTCGTATTTATGAACTGATCTTCACGAAACTTCTTGGGGTCCCTTTGTTTTCACCTTGGGACAGGAACGAGTGTGTTTTGGGGTGCCTTTGTTATCACTGTGCTATGAGAACAAATATTTGGGGGTTCAGTCAGACCCACTCTGGGACTCAAAGATTTCTTTTCTAGTTTAGCATCTGACTGTCACCCACCTTTACAATACTTTACGTATACATTTGTTACAGGCTACTGTCAGTATTCATGTACAGACAGTTACAATACTTTATATGTGCCTTTGTTATTAGGTCATTACCTAGATGTTTGTCATTGTTGTGTCACATACTATACATGTACATGTCTTAACAAGTTGAGCTACAGTGTCATTGACACTTTCATTTAAAATGCAAACCCTGACCTACTCCTAACGATCCAACCAACAACATTCCAGCTGCACACTGTTATTAACATATTTTGTAATGGAGAAGCATTTTAAAAAATCTACCAATTTGACATCAAATATCTGTTGAATAATTAGCAACTGATTATTTTAAAAAGATAATTTAAATTTAATTTTAAATCTTTTTGTGATGAATAATTTATGGCCTTTTGTCTGATGAGCAGTCAAGGCTTCTTGAAGCCACTTGTTGTTGGATATTTAATATCTTTGTCATTATCATCCTTGAATATCTGTTTGAAACTTTCATTCACTGTAATAATAATTTTGTAACCTGAAATCCACACCATGTGCCCTAGGTCTATACAGAATTGTCCCCCACCCTCAAAAATACAGTTGATGATTTTGAAAACAATTGCAATGTACCATCATATCGGCGAATAGTTCAGTTTAAAAACAAATTTTTAAATAATCCTCAATGCTCTTTGTGATATTTGTGCACTTTACAAGGTTCCATATCAAAATCAAATCTCCAAAAATCGGCAAATACACGTATCGGTTAATTTATCAAACCGAATGTGATGTTCCCTTTGGATGTCCGAGAACAATTTTGAAGTGAATTTTTTTATTGGAACTGCATATATACATTTATTTTTCTATTTCAAATAAAACATCAGAAATTACTTTCAGAGTTGCATAATCACACACTCCCTGCATTCAGCAATAGGCTAGATTTTTATTTATTCATTTATTAGCTCACCTGGCCTAAAAGGCCATGTGAGCTTTTCACATCACTTGGTGACCTCCGTCGCCTGGGTCTGTAAACTTTCACATTCTGATCTTCTCTTTAACCGCTGAGCCGGTGTGAACCAAACTTGGCAGGAATGGTCTATGGGAGGTCCTCTACAAACGATCCTCATTTTGTTCCTTTCGGATGAAAAACATGGCTTCTAGAGGCATTCTTTGATTCTGGTTGGTGGATTTTCAAAAATCGCCAGGCCAAATGTTTTGAAACTTCACATAAATGATGACTGGGATCCCCTCTACTAACAATCCTCATTTAATCTTGATCGGGTTACAAACATGGCTGTAATTGCGGCTTACAGTTACAATAGAAACTCTATGAGAAATCACATTTTCATCTTCTCTGGAACTACCGAGCCGACCTGAACTAAACTTAGCAGGGATAGTCTATGGGCAAATGCTCCTCATATTTGTTACTGTGCATCGAAAAACATGGCATCCAGAAGCATTTTTTGATTCTGATTGGTGGATTTTGACAAATCTCTGAAACACAGAGCCAAATGTTTTGAAAGTTTGCATGGTTGATGACTGGGACACCCTCTACCAATGATCCACATTTAATGGTGATCGTGTTGCAAACATGGCCACAATTCCGGCTTATACAGTAGAACCTGTCTTGATAGACCACCCTTTGGGCCACACAAAAGTGGTCTCTCAAGACAGGTGGTCTCTCATAACAGGTTTCAGGTTTTCTCAAGTCAGTGAATAACCAACCACAAAATTCAGAAATGGAGAAGAATGGATTTTTGTAATTATTTTGTAGTTCTTTTTTATGAAGTTTTGTAACAAATTGAAATGGACTGTTATAAAAATTATAAAAATACATTAGTGTTGAAAATCTTCATTGAAGATTTTCAACACAAATTTATTTTTATAATCCTATCTGTCACATTTCAGGTATGTATGAAATTGTTTATTCAGCAATAATCCTAATCTTTTCACTTAGTGGTCAAAAGCCCCCAGAAAACCAATATTTTCAAGCATCTGAATTCAAGGGCAAACATCAGGTTGTTTTTGAACCCTCAAATGCCCAATTCAGATTTTGACCACTTGTTACTGCAACAAAACAAGTGCCCCAAGAGGCTGTTTTTATATGCAAGTTAACATTCTGAGAACCTTGTTGTTTCTAGGCAAGTCTTGGCTGCCTAAATAGGCAGCCAAGACCTTCCTAGACACAACTTCAAAGCCACAGAATGTAGACTGTCAGTGTTCTTAGTTCATTCTGAAGGTAATATTATTCTTTTCGTTGTCAGTTTCTTCTCCTCAAAAACAAATTTCCATTTGATTCCTCCGTATTGCTAATTTCCCAATTGCATGGGCCTAGACCCTTTCCCAAAGAGGGCAGAAGAATCCCTGCATGAATCCCAATCTTAATCGATATGGTTGAAAAAAAAGTTAATTCAATACTCAATTATAAGTTCTATGTACATTTATGATTGAGTAATATGACAATGTTTTAGTTAAATGTATATGAATACCTGATCCCTAATCTCCAGGTGTTGTCTTTGTGTTCTTAGTTTTTGCTTATACATAATGTCCATACTGAGAGGAAAAAACTACATACAGCTTTAAAAACACAAAACCTTCAAACAGTTATATTTTAATATCGAAACTCATGATGCACTGTTCAGGGCTTTTTGGTGTTTAGTGATGAAAACATTAGCAATCAGTGTTAAAGCACATAAGGCATTCTATCACAAATTTTTAGCTTAACTCGACGAAGTCAACATAAGCTATTGCCATTACGCATGCAGAAGTCCGAGTCTTTTAGTCTGTGAGTCTTTTCACATTTTCCTTTAGCACAAGCTACACCCCGTAGTTCGTGTCTGATCGTCACAAAATTTCATATGCAGGTTTGAGGTCATGTCTTGATGGGAACGTCCCCTTTTCGTCGCGATCGGTTTACTGTGATGGCTGCCCGAGCCCAAAACCCGAAAACCTTTAACGCAGTTTACAGGTTGTATTTATGAAGGGATTGGGGGGGGGGGGGGGGGGGGGGGGGCGGTGGCATTACGGTAACTGGTTCTCGTCCGATCACCAAAGTTAAACAACGTTGAGCCTGGTTAGTCCTCGGATGGGTGACCGTCTGAGTGATCGATTCGGACTCCCGCACTGTGTCCCTGGGCAAGGCACTTAACCTCGATTGTCCACATGGGGGCACGATGACGCCGTGTGCTAAGGTGTACTGCACGTCGATGGTGCACATGTCTTCAACCAATCTAACCCTGCGTGTGCTGCAGTGCGGAGTTACGATGCTGGGGAGCTGGTAGTTGCTCGTCGTTGCTGGGTGGTTCTCTCCGGGTACTCCGGCCTCCTACACCCGTAAAACTGTCACGGTCATGATTAGCCATTGTGCATAAGTTATGTGACCTAAAACACCAATAAATAAATTAAATAAATAATGAAGGGATTTCATTGTAACTTGGTAGGATGATTCTGTATAATGTCCAGATGAGAACGTCCCCTTCTGGTCATGATCTGTCAACCTTGGTGGCTTCCTAAGCCCGAAACCCAGAAACTTATAGCACAGTGTACAGGTCGTATTTAATATGGAGGGATTGCATTGTTACTTGGTAGGATGACTCTGTATGATGTCTCGATGAGAACTAACCCATTTGGTCGTGATCTGTCAACCGTGATGGCTGCCCAAGCCCAAAAGCTTAAGACCTTCTGGAAACCTTTAGCACAGTCTACAGGCCATATTTATGAAGGGCTTTCATTGTCACTTGATAGGATGACTTGTTTTGGAATAATTTCACTGTCACTTTGATACTTTGGTTGACATACATTAAATGTGAGGGCCACATTAACCCACCCCTCATTTCTTCAGTACAGGCTACACCTCAGATTATTTTTTATTTAAAAACATAACATACAGGGAACAGAAATTAACATATTCTCAACATTGAACATTATCCTTTTCATCAAACACAACACACACAGTTTAAGCTGCAGTGTCATTGACACTTTCATTGGTTTGATGTTTAATCTGCAATTGTTTGAAATTTATCTTTGAAAATCTTATTTTTGTTCTTAATCCCGTCTGTTGAAAAAGAAATGAGATGCTATTTTTGTTGTGATACAAAAATTGACAGTCTTGATTTCACTCCCCCCCCCCCCCCTCCCCCACCACCACCACCAATAACACCACACGCTTAACATGCAACTATTTGGTAACTATTGGCTCGTAGCTTCCTTGTTTGTTTTCTTCAAACCAAATTTTTTTTTTATTACCATTGAGCTTAATCATTTTTTTCTAATTTACTTTCAGGGTTGGTCATTCCAGAAGCTACCACAGAGTTTGTGCTTAGTGGATTCGTTATTTCAATGGAATTAGTGTTATAAAACTATCATATAAATTTTGAATTGACTATTAATGCACTATATAGTGAATCTTTAGTTGATTGACTACTGGACAATTTTTAAAGAAATGACCAATGTAATTATGTATTCACAGAAGAAAGGACGGTCTAACTGCAGAGCACATTCAGGGATATATAAACTATTAAATGATTTTAACTGTTGACTGGCAAATGTCAAGAAAATCTAAAAGAAATGAATACATGAACTTCCAGCCCAAAGACAATGTTTTCCATTATGAATTTTAAAAATGACAGGATGTGAACTTTTTTCAAAAGGCAACTCAAAAAACATTTTAAAACTGGTTTATTGGTTTTGATATAAGTGATTTCCTGCAGTTAGTTGTGGAGAACTGGTTTTCCTGAGGATTTTTCTTCCCCATTTGCACTCTGATATGGATATCAGATTTCTTTAGCAAAAGCTTCGACAGTTTGGGAAAGGTCTCTTAATCTGTTATTCTCAATAAAGAATTGTAAAGCATGGTTGTATCTTTTTATGCTGGATACATTAACAAAATAATAATTTTTTGGTTTTATAGTTTCTTCATTTTTCTCAGTTACCATATTCATCATTTGTTGAACCAGGCATATTGTGATAAACATTCACGAGTCCTGAAATGGATTTCAGTTTAGCTGTACAAAGCCTTTCACCTGTAGACCTTCCGTGAAGGAACAGTGGTGTGATTTGCCTTTAAAAAAGTTTATCCAACTAAGGCTATTAAAAAAAATTACTGGGTTCTCCGGCACCTCCCTCACCATTGAAAAGTTGCCTCATCGCTCCTTTTTATTACCTGGAAATCTCTTCACTATTTAAAATATGCACTGTAGGATAAAAATTTGACCAACTATATCTTGTTTGACAGAGCTCGCTGAACTCTGTCAAACAAGATATGGTTAATTAACTGGTAGAGTGCTGAGTTTTTTTTGGTTGTCAAAATTTTGTTCACATGTTATATTGCCTTGTTACAATTTATGGGGGAGTGCCCATAGGCACTCTCCCATAAATTGTAACAGGGCAAATCCACTTAGCTTAAATAATGTAAAATCAAAATTAACTGAAGCATATCTACAGAATATGAAGTCTTTAAGCTGTTGTACCCACAATTCAGGATAAAGCCCAAAAATGGGCTTCCAGCACTCAACCAGTAAATTTGTAACTGCACTATGGTAAATTTTCACTGCTAAAAAATGGTTTTCCCCACATAATAGTGAAAGTAGCTAAATTTTCAACTGCAAATATTTTCAGGATTGTGGATTAATAAAACTTCCAAAAAATAAAAAAAAATAAAAAGCCCTCCTTCACTCATGAAATTGAGAGAAAATTGTGTGAGAAATCAGAAATTTTACTTTTATAGGCCTAACTTGATCTTATTTCAGTTGGCAACTTCAGTCTTGTGAAATGGCCAGTGTCAAAGAGCCATATGAGTGTACAACATGTTAAAAAACGGAGTAAACCTATTTTAAATTCATAGCATTGAGTAGAAGGGAAAAAAAAGAATCTTCCTCACTTGTGTCTGTTTTTCAGATCAAAAATTAGGGGGAGATCGTTATTAACAGTACAATTACACGATATTGTTCTCTAAAGATTGTGTGTAATTCTTGTAAATAGTGTTAATACAGTTTTGTGTAAGAATACAATTCACTTGGCTGTATTAACCAGGAAGATACTGAGCACACATACTTTGTGTCTAAATTGAATAATAATTTTGATGTTAATGTGTGTTGTGAAGTTGTGTGGCGCATTGTTTGCATATACACACGCGACATCTCCGAATATACTATTTAATGTTCATTGTTCAACATGTTACCTCCCTTGATGTGTTTCTTCACTATCAGTGTTTAGATGTTCTTTGCAATCAACATTGAAGAGAACATCAAGGGAGGTAACTGAATAAAAAAAAAAATGAACATGACAACTGAAAACATGTTTGCGACAGTCATGCGACTTGCATGTTGCGTAACAATCATCTATCTTCAAAAAAAGTGTTTTTAGCTCATCTTGACAAAGTCAAGGTGAGCTAATCTCATCCCTCTCCGTCCGTTGTCCGTCAACACCATGTTTTGGTCTTCTCCTCCAAAGCCACTGGGCCAATTCAAGTGAAAGTTTGTGTGAGTGATGGTCCCAAAGGGGCATTTCATTTTTATTCAACTCAACATGCCCAGCCCCATAGGAGGGAGTGGGGGAAAATGCTCCAAAATATTTTAAAAATCTTCTCATGAACCAGTGTGTACAATGACTTGATATTTGCTACGGAGCTTCCTTTTGAGGTGTAGAATCAAGTTTGTTCAAACGAAGTTCGTGAAGCAATATTTGGCTTTGTGATGGGAGGGGTAAGATTTTTGGCCCCACCCAAAATTTCTATTTTCTAAACTGATGGTCCGGTTTGAACCAAATTTATTATGTGGTATTATTGGGTCATAAGTACTTAACTCATGCAAAAAAAAAAATCTGACATCCCCATGGGAACCCTGGGAGCTAAAAATAGAAATACTTTCAAACGCCCATATTTCCCAAACCACACGAACAGAGAGCTGTTAATTGGTATGAAGTATCCTCAGGACCAGTAGAATTGAATGGTAAAAAAAATTGCCATCGGTTATGTTGGGGTGTTCTGTAATGGGCATCGAAAAAATGCTGAGTCAGCATATTTGCAAAAATTTTAAAAAATCTTTTCTACAGAACCAATCATCAGAATCTTTTGATATTCGGTATACAGCATTCATAGGGGGGGGGGGGGGGGGGGGGGGGGGGGGGTCAGATACAAGTTTGTTAAAATAAAGCCCATTGGTTCATGTTTGGGCTCAATACAGGAGCCTGAATTTTTAACATGGGGTAATATGGGGAATATTCTTTGAAAATCTTCTTCTTCAGAACCACCAGTCAGAATCTTTTAATGTTTGGTATACATCATTGTTATGAGGGTCAGATTCAAGATTGTTCAAACCAAGTCCCTAGGTTAATATTTGGGCCCAAATTTTAACTTCGTTCAATATGGGGGATAATTTTAAAAAATCTTCTTCAGATCCATGCTTTCATATTTGGTATGCAACATCTCTAGGGGGGTCAGATTCACGTTTGTTCAAATCAGATCCCTAGGTAAATATTTGGGCTCACTATGTTAACCCAAATTTTTACATAGTGTGATATGAGGAAATTTCTTTAAAATCTTTTTCTTCAGATCTACCAGTCGGAATGCTTTCATATTTGGTATAAGGCTTCCACGTTTACACGTGTAAACGTGAACATTTCGTTTATGGGCATTAAACGTTTACAGTTCTGGTAAACGTGTACACGGAATGAAGTTTTAATAGAGTAAGATTAATGTAGAAAGTCAAAGAAACCCCCAAAAAATTTCCAACTTTGCAATGCAATATTTTGGTAATGCTTCAGAAAAACTGTGTACTGGTTCCGACTGGCGCCGCCAACACAGTAACCGAACGAAATCATCTTCAAATCATGTGATATCATATGTGACACAGTCACGTGAGCCGCATGGCACGTGCTTATCTTTAGTGTTTCCTTCGAAACGTGTGGGATGTTTAGTTTATTCGGATTTACATGTATATTCCCAAAGTGATACACAATTGTTCTTGATGATTTCGTTCACCTGACATGGAATATTAATTTATTATTCACACATGGGATGATCTTAGGATCGATTTATGGAGTTTGACAGACAGACTGGTACTTGTGGTGTTTGAAAATTTGGATTCCCCTGCATGGTTTGTAGACTTTGCTTATTTTTGCAACATTGCATTCCCTCTCAAGTCTGGTATTGTCACTATTGTGTCCCATGGCAACTCGCTCCAACATTACTGTTTGAAAAAACATGAGGAATTTCACCCCGAACCCACCAGAATGAGCTCAGAGACCCCCATAAATTTCAAAATTTACCCATAGACCAACCGACTTTGTCTTTGGCATCTGCATGCTGTGATCGTTCGTCGTCTACGTCGTTTTTGGACGAACTGTAAATCGGCTGTCTCAGTAACATAAATTGTATGCCCTGTACGCAAAGATATGATGAACTTACTGTGTATTTTTACACACTTCTATCAAATATTGTCTACTTGCATTGTTACTATGTTAGTACCTGTAAACGTTTCCGTTTCGTTTACAGACAGTCGTTTATACGTTTACAATTTTGTCTAAACGTGGAAGCCTTAATTTGGTATACAACATCTCTAGGTGGGTCAGATTCCAGGTTTGTTCAATTCGAGAGCCTGGGTTAATATTTGGGCTCCAGATGGGAACCTGAAATTTAACTTAGTACAATATGAGGGAATTTCTTCAAAAATCTTCTTCAGATCCACTAGTCAGAAGGCTTTCATATATGGTATGCAACATCTCTATGGGGGTCAGATTCAAGTTTGTTCAAATTGGATCCATAGGTTAATATTTGGGCTCGCTATGGTAGCCCAAATTTTAACTTAGTTCAACATGAAGAAATTTCTTTAAAATTTGTCTTCTTCAGATCCAACAGTCAGAATGGTTTCATATTTGGTACACAACATCTCTAGGGAAGTCAGATTCAACTGTGTTCAAATGGAGAGCCTGGGTTAATATTTGGGCTACCTGTGGGAGCCAGAATTGGCAATTTTGCTGAATTAAAAATTTTGTATTCAGTACCCTCTAGAGGTGTGTAACTAAGATTAATCCACATTGGTTGTATCAAGGGGCTTCATAGGTGGGCTCTACATTTTACATTATGATCAACTGAAGAAAAGGCATGATGCCCGGATTATTTTTGTCACTCCTGAGGGACTCAAGGATTGTCAGTGTAGCCTATGGAGATGGATTGCTTAATGTAGACTCATTCTTGGACTCTTTATATTGTGTTCTGTTCAAGATGAGCGCTTCAGGCCCCGTGGGGCCTCTTGTTTTAGTTTTTTTCTCAACAATTTAATTTCTTATTGTATTGTGATGCTTGCATCATGAAGTATACTACAGACTACCAGCTGAACACATTTTTAGCTCACCTGACTGAAAGTCAGGGTGAGCTTTTCTGATCACTTTTCGTCCGTCGTCCGTCGTCCGGCGTGAAGGTGGTGTTTGGGTCTTTTTCTTCCAAACCACTGGCCGCATGTTAATGAAATTTCATGTGAGTAGGGGTTATATAGCGGCATTTTGATTTTTGGGCAAATTAGGTTTCGGCTCATATTGAGCAGAGGGGTGGGGCAAAAATGCTCCAATTCTTAAAAAATCTTCTTCTCAAGAACCAGCAATAGCAGAGACTTGATATTTGGTATGCAGCTTCCTTTTGAGGTGTAGACTCAAGTTTGTTCAAGAGAAGTTTGTAGGTCTATACTTGGCGATGTTATGGGAGGAGCAAAAATTTTGGCCCCACCCCAAATTTCTATTTTTTAAACCGAGAGGCCAATTTGAACCAAATTTTTATGTGAGGGCTTATTGGGTCATAAGTACCTAATTTATGCAGAAATTTTTTTTCCTGTAGCCCCGTGGGAACCACAGGAGCTAAAAATAGAAAAAAATTAAAATGCCTATATCTCAAAAACTGCACGGCAGTGAGAATTTTTATTTGGTGTGAAGCTTTCTTGGGACCAACAGAAAGGATTGGTAAAAAAAAATTGCTATCGGTTTTATCATAAGGTACTTTTTCGGGACTCTGAAAAAGTGCTGAGTCAGTATTTTTTAACACAGTAGGCAATGGGAAAAAAATAAAGAATTGTTTTCTTCCAAACCACTGCTCTAAAAGCTTTCATATTTTACATATAACATCTTTGGAACATTGATTCACATATTTGTAGAAATCAAATTCCTCGGTCCATATTTGGGTTCCCTATGGGAACCCAAATGTTCAAATTAGTGCAATATGAGGGATATATTTTAAAAATCTTCTTCTTCGGATCCACAAATCAGAATCTTTTGATATTTGCTATGCATCATCCTTAGGGGGGTGAGATTGATGTTTGTTCAAGCCAAGTCCCTGAGTTCATATTTGGACTCCCTTTGGGAACCCAAATTGTAACTTAGTGCAATACGAGGTATATTCTTTTAAAATCTTCTTCTTCGCATCCACCGGTCAGAATCTTTTGATATTTGGTATACAGTATGCTTAGGGAGGTGAGATTCAAGTTTGTTCAAGTCAAGTCCTTCGGCTCATATTTGGTCTCCCTGTGGGAGCCCAAATTATAACTTAGTTCAATATGAGGAATATTCTTTAAAAAAAATTTTTTTTTCAGATCCACCAGTCAAAATGTTTTGATATTTGATGTACAGCATTCTTAGGGGCTGAGAGTGAAGTTTGGTAAAGCCAAGTACCTGGGTTCATATTTGGGCTCACTGTGGGAGCCCAAATTATACCAAAATTTTTATTTTCCAAACCAAAAAGTCGATTTGAACCAAATTTGATATGAGGGCTTATTGGGTCATAAGTACCTAATTTATGCCGAAAATTGTTTTCCTGTCCCCCACGGGAACTGCAGGAGCTAAAAAATTTTTTTCTTTTTAAATGCCCATATCTCCAGAACTACATGGCACTGAGAATTTTTATATGGTGTGAAGCTTCCTTAGGACCGGAAGAAAAAAATGGTAAAAATTTTATAAGGTTCTTTTCTAGGACTAAAAGTGCCGAGTCATCATTTTTTAACAGTGTAGCTAATGGGAATAACGTTGAAGAATCTTCTTCTCCCAAAACACTGCTTCAGAAGCTTTTATTTTTGGGCTCCCTATGGGAGCCCATGTATAACTTAGTTCAGTATGAGAAATATTCTTAAAAAATCTTTTTTTTCTGTTACTCCTGTCAGAATCTTTTGATATTTGATTTTTGATTTTCTTAGAAGTGGCAAATTGAAGTTTGTTCAAGTTCTGCTTTATTGATAAAATTGGGCCCAGTAGTAACCAATTCCTGCATTGAAAGCCCTGTAAAGTGGGCAGTGATAGGCATAAACGATTGACCAAACTTGATATTATAATTACGCCTCTGTAAGATGTAGCCTTAGATGCTGAAAGTGACCTTAAATTCCAATAAATAAATAGATAAATTATTGAGTACCCAATATGGGTATCTAACATATGAACACTTTGGGTTACTAAGTAGGGTAAACAATTTTATGTTGAAAAACTGATAACAAGGCAGAATCCCTTGTTTAAATTATACATGACTACTTTGCGGTAATGACAATCTAAAAGTACAGTATCTTGAAAAGACTTTGTGTTGTTTTTTATTAGTTCAATTTTTAGCTTTTCTTGACAAAGTCAAGCTATGCTATTGTCATGGGGCATGCGGAAGTCTGTGAGTCTGTCTGTCCACAATTTGTTCGGCACAGGCTATAGGCCATAGTTCTTATCTATCATCACCAAATTTGAGATGCATGTTCGCGTTGGTGTCTAGATGAGATCGTCATATTTTGGTTATGACTGGCTGCTTACATTGGCTGCTGCAGCAGCCATCGTGAATTTTGTATGGCGCAGCCTACAGGCCGTAGTTCTCATCTGATCATCACGAAATTTCATCTGCATATTCGGGTTGATGTCCAGATGAGAACGTCCTATTTTGGTCTCAGTTGGCTGCACACAGTGGCTGCTGCAGCAGCCGCAGTGTGGGTTGATTTTAAAAATTGTTATCTTACGCAAATTTCTTGAAATTTGGCAGGTTGTCTTAGATTGATGAGTAGATGAGACCTTCCTATTTTGATCGTGGCTGCCCCCAGGGTGGGTGAATTGAGGGGTGAAGTTGTTTTATCTTATTTTTGTTATACCACATTTGGATGAAAAAGACAATAATACGCTGAAAGAAATTGTCTTTGTGTGGTGAATGTAATATGATATTTCAGGCATGTAGGACACTGTTATGACTGCGAGTGTTTAGATCAGCAAGTACATTTTAAATGTGTATATATTTTGCCCACTTGATGAAATTTGATATGCAAGTTGTTTTTTTTTTTGTTTCAACCATGACTACTTTTCCTAAAGTTTGACTTCAAATCTGCCAATGGTAGCATGGCTGCTTCAGCCATGATTTTTTTTCTCCCAATTTCAACGAAATTTCATATGCAGGTTTAGTTTTATCAGTACTTGCTATTTTGGTGATATGACTCGGCCAGTATCAGGTGAGCGCCCTCAGGCCCGTGGGGCCTCTTGTGTTTATATATGTACCAATGCAACGTTGTACAGCACCATGAATCAGGCATGATTGAAGGCCAGTGACTTCAATCAGCTGGGAATAGTGCCGATCTCGTACCAATTGCAGATGATAAATTCCGTAATATCGGCTCTGCAAATCCCTAAATATGCTTATATGCCCTACACACGTTTTTAATGAGGAAACTTTATTAAAATGGCCAGACATCAATGAGATTTTAATAGTGAGTGCTAAATATAGAATAACCGGAAACTGCCGGTTGTCATAATTGGCCGATGCCCCATAAACGGCCGGTTCCGATTGCCTATTCCAATTATCGGTTATCACTAGCAAAAATGCCTTAGAACACGGCCCTTTTTTTTTGCCTGAAATTTATGTTGTTAATCAGGTTATGTGAATCCCTGAAAGCCTTGGAAGCAAGTCTGCTCAAGTGTGCAGCAAAAGTTTAAACAATTTGCTGTAATGATTTTTTTTATAATTGTGTTGCAGATTGATATCTCCATAGATGCTGAAAGAGACCTTTAATAACATCAATACATAAATAGAATAGAATACAAAATTTGGGAAATATGTTCCTTTCCAATAAAGGTGGCTTAAATAGTTTAACCCTTTACCTAACATAACAGCAAAAACCAGCCAGTGCTATTCACAAAAGTGGCTAATTAATTTTCATTTTTAGCTCACCTGAGCGAAGCTCAAGGGGAGCTTTACTAATCACTTTCTGTCCGGCGTCCGTCGTCCGGCGTCGTCCGTCCGGCGTTAACTTTACATTATCGACTTCTCCTCCTAAACCACTAGCCCAATTTTATTCAAATGTTGGCTAAATGTTTATTACCTAATGCCAATTCAGATTTGTTCAAATGAAGTTGCCCCTCCTCCTGGGTGGTGCCACGCCCCCAAGGGGCACCAAAATCTTTGTAAATCTTCTTCTCATGAACCAGCAGTAGCAGAGACTTGATATATGGTGTGCAGCTTCCTTTTGAGGTGTAGACTCAGATTTGTTCAAGAGAAGTTTGTGGGGCTATACTTGGCGTCGTTATGGGAGGGGCAAAATTTTTTGCCCCCGCCCAAAATTTCTATTTTCCAAACCGAGAGGCTGATTTGAACCAAATTTTATGTGAGGGCTTATTGGGTCATGAGTACTTGATTTATGCAAAAAAAAAAATTTCCCGCAGCCCCGTGGGAACCGCAGGAGCTAAAAATAGAAAAAATTTAAAACGCCCATATCTCCAAAACTGCACGGCATTGAGAATTTTTATTTGGTGTGCAGCTTCCTTAGGACCAACAGAAAGGACTGGTAAAAAAAAATTGCCATCGGTTTTATCATAGGGTACAGTTTCGGGACTTTGAAAAAGTGCTGAGTCAGCACTTTTTAACACTGCAGGCAATGGGAAAAACATTAAAAAATCTTCTTCTCCAGATCCAGCAGGCAGAATCTTTTGATATTTGGTATGCAACATTGTAGGGTGGATCTGATTCAAGTTTGTTCAAATCGGCCCCCTGGGTTCATATTTGGGCTCAGTATAGGAGCCCGATTTCGAACTTAGTGCATTTCTGGCAAATTTCTTAAAAAATCTTCTTCTCCAGATCCAGCAGGCAGAATCTTTTGATATTTGGTATGCAACATTGTGGGGTGGATCTGATTCAAGTTTGTTCAAATCGGCCCCCTGGGTTTATATTTGGGCTCAGTATAGGAGCCCAAATTTGAACTTACTGCATTTCAGGCAAATTTCTTTGAAAATCTTCTTCTCCAGATCCAGCAGGCAGAATCTTTTGATATTTGGCATGCAACATTGTAGGGTGGATCTGATTCAAGTTTGTTCAAATCGGCTCCCTAGATTCATATTTGGGCTCACTGTAGGAGCTCGAATTCGAACTTAGTGCATTTCTGGCAAATTTCTTCAAAAATCTTCTTCTCCAGATCCAGCAGGCAGAATCTATTGATATTTGGTATGCAACGTTGCGGGGTAGATCTGATTCAAGTTTGTTCAAATCGGCCCCCTGGATTTATATTTGGGCTCACTATAGAAGCCTGAATTCGAACTTAGTGCATTTCAGGCAAATTTCTTCAAAAATCTTCTTCTCCAGATCCAGCAGGCAGAATCTTTTGATATTTGGTATGCAACATTGTAGGGTGGATCTGATTCAAGTTTCTTCAAATCGGCTCCCTGGGTTCATATTTGGGCTCAGTATAGGAGCCCGATTTCGAACTTAGTGCATTTCAGGCAAATTTCTTAAAAAATCTTCTTCTCCAGATCCAGCAGGCAGAATCTTTTGATATTTGGTATGCAACATTGTGGGGTGGATCTGATTCAAGTTTGTTCAAATCGGCCCCCTGGGTTTATATTTGGGCTCAGTATAGGAGCCCAAATTTGAACTTACTGCATTTCAGGCAAATTTCTTTGAAAATCTTCTTCTCCAGATCCAGCAGGCAGAATCTTTTGATATTTGGCATGCAACATTGTAGGGTGGATCTGATTCAAGTTTGTTCAAATCGGCTCCCTACATTCATATTTGGGCTCACTATAGGAGCTTGAATTCGAACTTAGTGCATTTCAGGCAAATTTCTTCAAAAATCTTCTTCTCCAGATCCAGCAGGCAGAATCTTTTGATATTTGGTATGCAACGTTGCGGGGTAGATCTGATTCAAGTTTGTTCAAATCGGCCCCCTGGATTCGTATTTAGGCTTACTATAGAAGCCCGAATTCGAACTTAGTGCATTTCGGGCAAATTTATTAAAAAATCTTCTTCTCCAGATCCAGCAGGCAGAATCTTTTGATATTTGGTATGCAACACAAATTGTGGGGTGGATCTGATTCAAGTTTGTTCAAATCGGCTTCCTAGTTTCATATTTGGGCTCACTATAGAAGCTCGAATTCGAACTTAGTGCATTTCAGGCAAATTTCTTAAAAAATCTTCTTCTCCAGATCCAGCTTCAGAATCTTTTCATATTTGGTAAGCAACATTGTGGGGTGGATCTGATTCAAGTTTGTTCAAATCGGCCCCCTGGGTTTATATTTGGGCTCCGTATAGGAGCCCAAATTTTAACTTAGTGCATTTCAGGCATATTTCTTAAAAAATCTTCTTCTCCAGATCCAGCAGGCAGAATCTTTTGATATTTGGTATGCAACATTGTGGGGTGGATCTGATTGTGATTCATGAACGTATTTATTTGTAAAGTTGATAGAATCTTAGACAAAATTTGCAGAAAAGATCTACTATAGAAGGGGTGGTGTCCAGGGTGAACCGTTTACCCAAATCTGGCAGTACTAATGCATTATTCACACAAATCTCCGTTCAAATTTTATGACCCCTCATTGGAACACACGCATTCAGCTCATTCCAACAAAGGTCATATGCCATGTTTTCGAGACAAAAGAATAAAATTTTAGTTATTCATGAAATTTTTAGGCAACTGTTGTCTGTTATTCACATTGCTTCATGAAATTTCAGTACTTTTAGAAGTTACCTCAGTAATCAAGGGTTAATTCACCTTAATTAAATGTCGCCTCTAAAAAACAACCACTTTGCATATCTTACCTTTTTACCAGCATAACTGCCAAAACTTGTCAGCATTCTTCGCAAAAATCGCTATTCAACATACATGTACTTATCGCTTGTAAATACCCCATTGGAATGAGCTTTTTGAGCTCATCCCATTGAGAGGTTGCACACCATGCTTTTTGAGTCAAAAAAGCAATTTTTTAGTTATTCCAGAATTTCATACGTAAAACACAGCTTTATGACTTCACATTAAAATGAGCTCTCTAAGCTTGTTCCAATTAACATTCACGCACTATGTCTTTCACACAAAAAATAAAATTTTCCATTTATTCTTATTCAGGAATTTTGTTTGCAAGAACACTCTTAACCCCCCCCCCCCCCCCCCCCACACACACACACACACACACACACACACACAAACACAGACACACACATCTAAAAGTTCGTCAGCAAAAAAGCAGTTACTTCAGTTTTTAAATGCCATTATAGGAACAACTTGCCTAATCAAATTTAAATACTTTTGCATCATTCTGTATCTAGAACAAACCATTTACCATATCTTTACGCAAAATTCTCCAGCATCATTCACAAAAAAACACCATTATTTATATATTCACATTTCTGTCTCAAAAATATACCTGATCTTCCCATACCCCTATTGGAATAAGCTGTTTGAGCTTGTTCCAATGATGATAAAAATACTAATATTTGGAAAATTTGTGAAAATTTTCGTTTCTTGCATGCAAATATATACATGTAGCACATGGAAGATATCCACAGTTGGGGAGAGATGTCCAAGGCTATCTCTTCACATTCCTTGTTTGTGCTTCATGCTAAACCAGTTTGTCTGCAGAGATAAATTTGCTTTATTAAAAATCATGGAGATTGGCCACACAACCAATGATTTTAAATAAAACTAATTTTAGGTAACAAATGTTGAACTTCAAACAAAATCTATCACTCAACCAGTTAATGTTGATGAGGCATGACATGGTGAAGGTGACCTAAAATACTTCTTAGAGTCACTTTGTCAGGTGAGCGATTAAGGCCACTTGGGGCCTCTTGTTTTTTTTTTGTCTCAAAAACATAGGTTATAACCCCTCTTGGAATGAGCTCCTCGAGCTTGTTCCAATGAGGGGCCATAACCTTTGTTTTTGAGACAAAAAATTAGTTATTCAAGAATTGTGTTTGCAAGTTTCATCTGCTAGGATCCTCACAGCCAAGAGATGGGCAGTATTGGAATTTTGAGTCTGGTATTGGTTTCGGTGTTTTCAGCTCACCTGACTGAAAGTCAGGGTGAGCTTTTCTGATCACTTTCGTCCGGCGTCCGTCGTGAAGGTGGTGTTTGGGCCTTTTTCTCCCAAACCACTGGCCGCATATTAATGAAATTTCATGTGAGTAGGGGTTATATAAGGACATTTTGATTTTTTGTCAAATTAGGTTTCGGCTCATATTGAGCAGAGGGATGGGTCAAAAATGCTCCAATTCTTAAAAAATCTCTTCTCAAGAACCAGCAATAGCAGAGACTTGATGTTTAGTATGCAGCTTCCTTTTGAGGTGTAGACTCAAGTTTGTTCAAGAGAAGTTTGTCGGGCATTATTTGCCTTCGATATGGGAGGGGCAAAAATTTTGGCCACGCCTAAAATTTCTGTTTTCAGAACCATCAGGTTGATTTGAACCAAATTTGATATGAGGTGATAATGGGTCATACGTAGTTGATTGATACAAAAAAAAAATTTTCTCTTTGCCCGTGGGAACCTCGGGAGCTAAAAACAGGAAAAACCTTAAAACTGCCATATCTCCAAAACTACATGCACAGAGAATTCTTATTTTGTATAAAGCTTACTTTTATCCAGAAGAATAGAATGGTTAAAAAAAAATCCTATCGGTTTGATCACAAGGTACTTTTTTCAGGACTTTGAAAAAGTGCTGAGTCAGCACTTTTTAACACTGTAGGCAATGGGAAAAAAGATTAAAAAATCTTCTTCTCCAGATCCAGCAGGCAGAATCTTTTGATATTTGGTATGCAACATTGTACGGTGGATCTGATTAAAGTTTGTTCAAACCGGCCCCCTGGGTTCATATTTGGGCTCAGTATAGGAGCCCGATTTTGAACTTAGTGCATTTCAGGCAAATTTCTTAAAAAATCTTCTTCTCCAGATCCAGCAGGCAGAGTCTTTTGATATTTGGTGTGCAACATTGTGGGGTGGATCTGATTCAAGTTTGTTCAAATCGGCTCCCTGGATTCATATTTGGGCTCACTATAGAAGCCCGAATTCGAACTTGGTGCATTTCAGGCAAATTTCTTAAAAAATCTTCTTCAGATCCAGCAGTCGGAATGTTTTGATATTTGGTGTGCAGCATCCTTAGGGGGGTGAGATTCAAGTTTGTTAAAGCCAAGTCCCTGTGGGAGCCCGAATTATAACTTAGTTCAATATGAGGAATCTTCTTTAAAAATCTTCTATTTTTTTTTTAGATCCACTGGTCAGAATCTTTGGATATTTGGTATAAGCTTTTCTTAGGAGGAGCAGATGCAACTTGTTGAAATCAATTCTCTGGGTTGATATTTAGGCTACCATGTCAGGTGAGCACCCTCACGCCCCTTGGGGCCTCTTGTTATGTGTGTATACCACAGTATCAGTTCGGTATTTGGTATCAGACTTGACTGACATTGCCTGATAGAACCGAAGAGGAATTCACACCAGGAAAATGCGGAATAAGTTGTTCTTACATCATTCTACTGCAAATGCCACTGTCAATGAGCTCAACATTGGCATTCTTGTGTCAACACAAATCATATCTACAGTTATTTTGTGACTAATTCCAAAAACATCTTAACCTATAATGGATTTTGCAATCTCAGAGCATGTGTCCTTAGCATGCCGACATTTGGAGGCTCTGCTGATAATAGACAAATCCCTTGGGCAATGATTTCTAGTCAAGTCTTGGCTGCCTTAACAGGCAGCCAAGACTTGAGTAGATATCACAGTGCAAGTTGTAGTCTAGTCGGACCTCATATCAATTGCACAGACTCTTAAGGATTAGCCGAATTGAAAGAAAATCAGTCACTTCCTTCATGAAAATGAACTCTTCAACTGCTGTGAAGCCTCAACGTGGCCTTCTAAATAGTGAACGTAGGACAATTTGAAAATATAGATGGTTTCGGTATTTAATGATTAGTACGGTTCGGTTTTTCGGTATCCCTATAATATCGGTATCGTTCGATTTTTCTGTATATTGCCCATTTCTATCACAGCCAGTAAACAGATACTTGTTATGGGATTACATTGTGTGAGTTATTAACTGTGTGCACAGGTGTGCGTGAATAATGTAATGATACCATACTGAATGGAATAACATTCTTTGCTTTTGTATGGAACTCCTCGTAGGAACTATTAGTTGGTCTTTACTTTATCACCATATTGAGGGCTCGATTGGCCATTGTGTAAAAGTATGGGACCTTAAAACACCAACAACTAAATTTCATATGGAAAGTAAGTTAAAAAAGTAACTAACGAGTGACTTGTACGTGCACAGATTGGTTTACTGTTGCCTTTCTCCTTCCAAAGTTATCTGGTTACAAAACAGTTGTGATATTCCAGTTTCATTTGCCTGTAATTAGCAGTTGGAATGCTTTTTGCAAGAGTTATGCCCCTTTTCATCTTAGTATGCCCGAATTTTAACCGGAGATTATCTCAGATGATTAGTGGTAGATTCCTTTGAAACATTGTATGGATGTTCACTACCATGGGAACCTGTGCACCTGAGATTATAGTTTCAATCGTACTTTTTTGCCAGAGTTATGCCCCTTTTTATCTTAGAATGCGTTAATTTTGTCCGGGGACTTTCTCAGATGTTTATGGTTCGATTCTTTTGAAACTTGGTATGGATGTTCACTACCATGAGAATCTGCACCTGTGATTATAGTTTCAATCAGACTTTTTTTGCTAGAGTTATACCCCTTTTCATCTTAGAATAAACATGACTGCAGGGGTGTATGAACAGGCCCATCTGGGACAGTCACACCTCCAGTTTTTAGCTCACTTGACTGCAAGTCAGTGTGAGCTATTGCCATCCTTTAACTTTTGCAAACTTGGCATCTTCATAGCCATTCAGCCAAATTCAAACATTTATTGCACAAACCATCCCTGGAGTTTACTCTTTCTATTTTGTTCAAATGAAGCAGCTGCCTTCTTGGGGCTCTGGTCAATGATGCCAAAGCCTAAAAATCTTTAAAAATCATCTTCTCATGAACCACCCGAGAGATTGCCTTGGTACAAGGTATGGAACACTCTTTGTTGTTGAAGATTAAAGTTTGTTCAAGGGAAGTTGGTAGATCAATATTTGGGCTCTCTGTGGGCACATAACCATTTTGTGCTCTGCCCAAAATTTCTATTTCAAGAACCGATGGGCCAATTTGAACCAAATTTTGCATGTAGTTAAGTATAAGCGGGTACAAAGTACTTGATTGATGCCCCAATTTTTTTTTTTTAGTAGTCCTGTGGGTACCCCAGGGGCTAAAAAATTCAAATGCCCTTATTTCTCAGACTACACAGAACAGAGAACTGTTATTTGGTATGAAGCATCCTTTTGACCAGTAGAATGGATTTTTAGAAAAAGGGCATCGGTTGTGTCAGGGTGTTCTGTAGGGGCATTTGAAAAAAGCGGAGTCAGCATATATGCAAATGAGAAAAAATTTCTTCAGAACACTTGATCAGAATCGTTTGATATTTGGTATACAGCATCCATAGGGCGGTCAAATACAAGTGTGTTCAGATTGAGCCCCTCTGTTCATATTTGGGCTCAAAACAGGAGCCCAAATTATTAACTTGGGGCGCTTTAGGGAATAAGCTTTAAAAATCTTCAGATCAAACAGTCCGATTCTTTTGATATTTGGTATAAAAACATCTCTAAGGGGATCAGATTCAAGTTTGTTCAAATTGAGACCCTGGGTTAATATTTGGGATCCTACATGTATGGGAGCCCAAATATGAACTTGGTGCAACATGGGTAATAAAATCTTCTTCAGATCCACCAGTCAGATTCTTTTGATATTTGGTATACTATATCTCTATGGGGGGCAGATTCAAGTTTGTTCAAATCGGATCCTTGTGTTGATATTTGGACTCTTGATTGGAGCCCAAAGTTGAACTTGGTGCAATATGAGAAAATTTTTTTTACAATCTTATTCAGATCCACCAGTCAGAATTCTTTCATATTTGGTATACAACATCTCGGGGTGGGGGGAGGGGGGTCACATTCCAGTTTGTTCAAATCGAGTCCCTGGGTCAATATTTGGGCACTTTGTTGGAGCCCAAAGTTGAACTTAGTGCAATAAATGAGGAAATTTCTTTAAAAATCTTCTTCTTCAGATCCACCAGTCAGAATCTTTTCATATTTGGTATACAACATCTCTAGGGGGGTCACATTCAAGTTTGTTCAAATTGAGTCCCTGGGTCAATAATCAATATTTGGGCTCCCCATGGGAGTCCGAATTTTAACTTAGTGCAATATGGGGAATAATCTTTAAAAATCTTCTTCTTCAGATCCACCAGTCAGATTCTTTTGATAATTGGCATACAACATCTCTATGGGGTTAGATTCAAGTTTGTTCAAATCCAGTTCGTGGGTTAATATTTAGGCTCCCTATGGGAGCCCGAATTGTAACATAGTGTGAGAGGCTATATTTGCCATTGTTATGGGAAGGGCAAGAATTTTTCTTTTTTATTGGGACACGAGTAGTTAAGTTTCAGGAGCTAAAAATAGAAAAAATTTAAAACGCCCAAGTCTCCAATTTTTATTTGGTGTGAAGCTGCACTCAACCCAAATTGCCTACATGGGGGCATGATGATGCTGTGTACTAAGGCGTACTGCACGTCGATGGTGCGCATGTCTTCCACCAATCTAACCCTGCCTGTGATGCGGTGCAGAGTTAGATGTTGGAGAGCTGACAGCTGCTCGTCGTTGCTCCGTGGTTCTCTCCGGGTACTCGGGCTTCCTCCACCCGTAAAACTGTCATGGTCATGATTAGCCATTGCGCATAAGTATGTGCCCTTAAACACCAATAAATAAATAAATAATGTTGGTGTGAAGCTTCCTTAGAACCAACAGAATGGAAGGGTAAAAAAAAATCACTATCGGTTTATCATAGGGTACTTTTTCGGGACTTTTAAAAAGTGCTGAGTCAGCATTTTTTAACACTGTGGGTAATGGGGAAAACATTAAAGAATCTTTTTCTCTCAAACCACTAGTCCAAAGGCTTTCATATTTCAGATATAACATCATTGGAAGATTGATTCACATATTTGTTGAAATCAGTTCCCTGGGTCCATATCTGGGCGCTCTATGGGAGCCCAAATGTTCAAATTAATGCAATATGAGGAATATTCTTTAAAAATCTTCTTCAGATCCACCAATCAGTATCTTTTTATATTTGGTATGCATCATCCTTAGGGCGGTGAGATTCAAGATTGTTCAATCCAAGTCCCTTGGTTCATATTTGGGCTCACTGTGGGAGCCTGAATTATAACTTAGTTCAATATGAGGAATATTCTTCAAAAATCTTCTTCACATCCACCAGTCAAAATCTTTTGATATTTGGTATACAGTATCCTTACGGAGGTGAGATATAAGTTTGTTAAAGCCAAGTCCCTGGGTTCATATTTGGGTTTCCTGTGGGAGCCTGAATTGTACAAAAATTTCTATTTTCCAAACTGAGAGGCCAATTTGAAACAAATTTGATATGAGGGCTTATTGGGTCATAAGTACCTAATTTAAGCCAAAAACATTTTTCCCGTCACCCTATTGGAACTGCACAAGCTAAAAATAGAAAAAATTTAAAACGCCCATATCTCCAAAACTACACGGCACTGAGAATTTTTATTTTGTGTGAAGCTTCCTTAGGAACAGCAGAAAGGAATGGTCAAAAAAAAAACATAGGGTACTTTTCCAGGACTTTGAAAAAATGCTGAGTCATCATTTTTTTTACACTGTGATTAATGGGAAAAACATTAAAGAATCTTCTTCTCCCATACCACTGCTCCAAAGGCTTTTATATTTCACATATAACATCTTTGGAAGATTCATTCACATGTTTGTTGAAATCAAATCCCTGGTTCCATATTTGAGCTCTCTATGGGAGCCCAAACATTCAAATTAGTGCAATATGAGGAATATTCTTTAAAAATCTTCTTCTTCCAATTCACCAATCAGAATCTTTTGATATTTGGTATACAGCATCCATAAGGGGGTGAGATTCAAGTTTGTTCAATTTGAGTCCCCGGCTTAATATTGGGGCTTTCTATGGGTGTGTGTGTGGGGGGGGGGGGGGGGAGGGGGAGGGGTGGTGCATGTTAGGTTCAGGTTTGTTCAAATCCATTCCATAGTGTTTTTCCATAAAATTTGCCTTTCATGACTTCATTCCTTTGTAGTGTTGATGAACCATGTCTAACTGAATGTGACCCCATCTACTTCTTTGAACCACTTTGGCAGGTGAGCGATTAAGGCCACTTGGGGCCTCTAGTTATTGAAATCATAGCATCAGGTACAATGACTTCAAATTTGGTACCGAGCAGCTTCCATTTGAGGTGTAGAATCAAGTTTGTTCAAACGGAGTTCGTAGAACAATATTTGCCTTTGCAGATAGAGCAAGGTATTTTGGCCCTGCCCAGAATTTCTGTTTTGTGAACCGACAAGCCAATTTGAACCAAATTTTGTATAGGGTAATATTGAGTCATAAGTACTTGATTCATGGGAAAATTTTATTTTTTTCCCACATCTCCATGGGAACACCAGGAGCTGAAAATAGATATATTTTCAAACTCCTACACAAACCTGTATGGAATAGAGAACTGTTATATGGTATGAAGCATCCATAACACTTGTAGAATGAAAGAAAAATGTCATCGATTTTGTCCTATTGTACTGTAGGGTGAAAAGAGAAAAAAGCTTGGTTCATATATTTACAAAAGTGGAAAAAAATCTCCGGAACCACCAATCAGAATCTTTTGATATCTGATATACAGCATTCATAGAGGGGGTCAGATAAAGTTGAGTTAAATTAAGCTCCATGGTTTATATTTGGGCTCACCACCAACATCCAGATTTGAACTTCGTGCAATATGAGAAGTACTCTTCATCAGAGCCACCAATCAGAATCTTTTGATATTTGGTATACAACATAGTTATGGGGATCACATTCATATTCATTCAAATCAAGTCCCTCAGTTAACATTTGGGCTCCCTGTGAAGGGAGGAGTGGTCCCAAATAAACTTTGTGCAATGTGAGGAAAAATCTTTAAAATCATCGTCAGATCGACCTGTCAGAATCTTTTGATCTTTGGTATACAGCATGCTCAGTGAGGTCATAATTTTAACTTTTAATCTTTGAAACTTTTCTCCACAACCACTAGTCAGAAACTTTTGATATATGCTGTACAGAATCCTTTCAGGGGTCTGAGACAATTTTGTTCAAATCAGCCCTTTTCTTAAGCTCTCTGTGGGATCCCAAATTGTAACTTAGTGCAATATGAAGAATAATCTTGACAAATCTTCTTCAGATCCACCGGTCAGATTCTTTTCATATTTGGTATAGAGCATCCTTACAGATGTCATTTCTAAGGCCTTGTGTTGATATTTGGGCTCCCTATTGGAGCCTGAATTTGAACTGGGCTCAATATGTGGAATTGTCTTTAAATATCTTCTCACGAATCCTCAATCAGAATCTTTTGATATATGATATACTCCATCCTTAGGGGAGTCGGATTCAAGTTCGTAAAAAAATCAAATCCCTCGGTTAACATTTGGGCTCTTTATCTTAGTTCAATATGAATCTTTAAAAATCTTCTTCAGAGAGGGTCAAGGAGGGCACATAGTCAGTTCAAGTTTGTTCAAGTTAAGTTTGGGCTCCCTATTTTCCATTACTGGAAATCTTGGCATTATTTATGTGATAGCATCTCAATACTCAAGAAAATCATCTAACTGGACAGAGTTTTGAATAGTCACACGACTTTATTCTTCTTTAGTGTTTACTGGTCATAGATGCTAATTAAATCTTTCTTCAAACAACAATTTCTTCAAATGAGTGCCTCAGGTCAAGACTGTCACATTATTATACCTCCTGCAACGAGTTGGGGGGGGGGGGGGGGGTATACTGGAATCACCTTGTCTGTCTCTTCGTAGACATAATTTTGTCCGAAGATTTTCTCATATTTATGGACCAATCTGCTCAAAACTTGGTATGAATGTTAACCACCATGGGAACCTGCAATTATAGTGTCGGTCAGATTATTATACCCCCTGCAACGAGTTGTGGAGGGGGGGGGGGGGGGTATACTGGTATCACCTTGTCTGTCCGTCCATCCATAAACATAATTTTGTCTGGAGATTTTTTTTACGTTTATGGACCAATCTTCTCAAAACATGGTTTCAATTTTCACTACCACTGGGAACCTATGCTCCTTTGATTATAGTTCTGGTCGGATTATTTTTTCCAGAATTATGCCCCTTTTCAACTTTAAATAGCAGGCCCAGAATTTTGTCCGGAGATTTTCTCACATGTTTATGGGCCGATTCCTTTGAAACTTGGTATGGACGTTTACTACCATGGGAACCTGTGCACCTACAATTATAGTTTTAATCGGACCTTTTTTTGCCAGAGTTATGCCCCTTTTCATCTTAGAATGCTCAAATTTTGTCCAGAGATTTTCTCGGTAGTTCATGGGTCAATTCCTTGAAACTTGTTATGGATGGTCACAACCATAGGAACCTGTGTACTTGCAGTTATAGTTTTGATCAGACTTTTTTGCCAGAGTTATGCCCCTTTTTAGCTCGCCTGACTGCAAGTCTGTGAGGTATTGCCATCACTGGGCATCTGTCGTCTGTCATCCGTTAACTTTTGCAAACCTTGCTTCTTCTTCACAGCCATCCCTGGGGTATACCCTTTCTATTTTGTTCAAATGTGGCTGCCTTCTTCGGGCTCTGGGCAATGATGCCAAAGCCTAAAAATCTTTAAAAATCTTTAAAAATCTTCTCATGAACCAACTGAGAGATTGCCTTGATATATGGTATGTAACACTCTTTGGTGTTGAAGATTAAAGTTTGTTCAAGAGAAGTTGGTAGATCAATATTTGGGCTCTCTGGGCACATACCCATTTTGGGCTCCACCCAAAATTTCTTTCAAGAACTGATGGGTCGATTTGAACCAAATTTTGCATGTAGCATAAGTGGGTCCAAAGTACTTGATTGATGCCAGAAATTGTTTTTTCGTTACCCCGTGGGTACCCCAGGGGCTAAAAATAGAAAAAAATTCAAATGCCTGTATTTTCCAAATTCCACGGAACAGAGAACTGTTATTTGGTATGAAGCATCCTTTTGACCGGTAGAGTGGATTAAAAAAAAAAAAAATGCCGCTCAGGATCACCGATCCAATGTCGAGTTGTGACAACAGAAAAGGTGGGTTTGACCATTATGAAGTTATTGTCTGCAAATGAATTATTGAGTGTGTGCTGGGTCTGTGATCTTTACATTTGACGTACTGAATTCCAAATAAATTGAGTTCCTATGAAGAATGACAGACGAGGGTTGAACGATTTTCATGTTATTGTGTAGAAACCAATGGAGTGCAATTTGTTGCGATTCACTATGTTCAAGGTCACTGTGACCTTGACCTTTGACCTGGCGAGTTCAAGATCAGTGGGGTTCTTCCTCACAGCAAGGCCAATGCAGCTATTAAGTTTCATGACTATAGGCTGAACCACTGTCAAGTTATTGTCTGGAAACCAATTGTTGCAATTTGGTCACTGTGACCTTGACCTTTGACCTGGCAAGTCCAAGGTCTATAGGGTTCTTCCTCGCACCAAGGCCAATAGGGTTCTTCCTCGCACCAAGGCCAACACACCTATGAAGTTTCATGACTCTAGGTTGAACCACTATCAAGTTCTCATCCGGAAACCAATTGTTGCGATATACTATGTTCAAGGTCACTGTGACCTTGACCTTTGACCTGGTGAGTCCAACATCAATAGGGTTCTTCCTCGCACCAAGGCCAACACGCCTGTAAAGTTTCATGACTCTAGGTTGAACCACTATCAAGTTATCATCCGGAAACCAATTGTTGCGATATACTATGTTCAAGGTCACTGTGACCTTGACCTTTGACCTGGTGAGTCCAAGATCAATAGGGTTCTTCCTCGCATCAAGGCCAACACACCTATGAAGTTTCATGACTCTAGGTTGAACCACTATCAAGTTATCATACGGAAACCAATTGTTGCGATATACTATGTTAAAGGTCACTGTGACCTTGACCTTTGGTCTGGTGAGTCCAAGATCAATAGAGTTCTTCCTCGCAACAAGGCCAACCCACCTATGAAGTTTCATGAATGTAGGTTGAACTACTATCAAGTTATCATCCGGAAAGGAATTGTTGCGATTTACTATGTTCAAGGTCACGTTGACCTTGACCTTTGACGTAGCGAGTCCAAAATCAATAGGGTTCTTCCCCTCACCAAGGCCAATCTACCTATGAAGTTTCATGAATGTGAGTTGAACCATTATCAAGTTATCATCCGGAAACCAATTGTTTAAGATTTACTACGTTCAAGGTCACTGTGACCTTGACCTTCGACGTAGCATGTCCAAAATCAATAGGGTTCTTCCTCCCACCAAGACCAACCTACGTATGAAGTGTAATGAATGTGAGTTGAACCACTATCAAGTTATCATCCGGAAACCAATTGTTTACGCCCGCCCGCCCGCCATTCCGCCCGCCATTCACCAAACTATAAGTCGAGTTTGACTTCGTCACAACTCGACTAAAAAAGGCCTTCGGTTTTGTAAGGGTGATCTGTAGGGGCATTTGAAAAAATGCCAAGTCGGCATATTTGCAAAAATTTAAGAAAAAAAATTTCTTCTGAACTGCTGATCAGAATCTTTTGATATTTGGTATACAGCATCCATAGGACGGTGAAATACATGTGTGTTCAAATCAACCCGCTCGGTTAATATTTGGGCTCAACAGAGGAGCCCAAATAATTAACTTGGGGTGCTGTGGGGAAAAAGCTTCAAAAATCTTGCTGCTTCTTCTTCAAATCAAACAGTCGGATTCTTTTGATACTTGGTATACATCTCTACAGGGGTCAGATTGAAGTTTATTCAAATTGAGTCTCTGGGTTAATATTTGGGCTTACTATGGAAGCCCCGAATATTAACTTGGTGCAATGTAAGGAATATTCTTTAAAAATCTTGTTCTTCACCAATCAGAATCTTTTGATATTTGGTATGCAGCATGCTTAGGGGGGTGAGATTCAAGTTTGTTCAAGCCATGTCCCTAGGTTCATATTTGGGCTCACTGTGGGAGCTCGAATTGTAACTTAGTTCAAAATGAGTAATTCTCTTAAAAAATCTTCTTCAGATCCATCAGGCGGAATGTTTTGATATTTGGTGTGCAGCATCCTTAGGGGGGTGAGATTAAAGTCTGTTAAAGCCAAGTCCCTGGGTTCATATTTGGGCTTACTGTGGGAGCCTGAATGATAACTTAGTTCAAAATGAGTAATTTTCTTTAAAAATCTTCTTCTTCCGATCCAGCAGATGAATGCTTTTGATATTTGGTATGCAGCAGCCTTGGGGGGCTGAGATTCAAGTTTGTTCAAGCCATGTCCCTAGGTCCATATTTGGGCTCACTGTGGGAGCTCGAATTGTAACTTAATTCAAAATGAGGAATATTCTTTAAAAATCTTCTTGAGATCCAGCAGTCGGAATGTTTTGATATTTGGTGTGCAGCATCCTTAGGGGAGTGAGATTCAAGTTTGTTAAAGCCAAGTCCCTGGGTTCATATATGGGCTCCCTGTGGGAGCCCGAATTATAACTTAGTTCAATATGAGGAATATTCTTTTAAAATCTTTTTTTTTGGGGGATTCACTGGTCAGAATCTTTGGATATTTGGTATAAACTATTCTCAGGAGGAGCAGATGCAACTTGTTGAAATCAATTCTCTGGGTTGATATTTAGGCTACCATGTCAGGTGAGCGCCCCCAGGACCCTTGGGGCCTCTTGTTGTATTTCATAATCCTTTCATAAACATTGAACATTATCCTTTTCGTCAAACACAACACACACAGGTTAAGCTACAGTGTCATTGACACTTTCATATTTTTTTCTAATGCATTGTTTTTTGTCTAGAGGAAGCCTCCTTTTGATTTTGGTTATGCCCCCTGAGAGACAAAACACCCCTTTTATGACACTGTCGGAGGCATATGCCACGCTTTGTGTTGCTCTTGTTTACTCTCCCTCACAAATCTTTTGTGCTCCATTAACCTTTTACTTTGCGCAAAAGGAAGACAGCACTTGCAAACAAAGTTATTGAATAACTATTTTTTAGAAGGTTAGATAACTGTTTTTTTTTTGTCAGTTACTGCCCTATATCCTAGATCAACTGAGGGTACCTTCATGGTGTAATCAGCTCCTTCCACAGTTTGTAATGTAGAGATTTTAAAGTTTAGAATATGGTTACACATACAGTGAAGATGTGTAACATCTATAACATTGTGGAAAAAATATTTTTTCACAAAATTACTGCCCTTTATCGACTTAAAAAATTTCCAGTGTTTTTCAATTGGGGGTACCTTCATGGTATAATCAACTTCTTCCTTAGTTTCTAATGTAGAGAGTTGAAACTTTAGGATATGGTTAGACCTGCCTTGGAGATGTGCAATATATATGTTTGTAGAAAAATAGTTTTTCACAAAATTATCACTCGTACATTTGGTAAAGAGGTGGGGATACCTCTTTATGTCACCCTATGGTGACACTTAACTGGTTGAGTGCTAGAAGCCACTATCATGGGTCTATTGAAAAGTGGATTTACAAGGTATGCGTTATCTTTGTTTGCTCAGCAGTAGAAGAAAGATTTTACATAAAATTGTTTGGTTGCAATTTATTGGAGTGCCTTTTGGCAGTCTCCAATAAATTGTAACAAAACAATTATTTATGAACAAATTATTGCTAAACTAAGGCTACTCTTGCTTGTGTGGTATCGTAAAAAAAAATGCCCATGTTTCAAATCACCTTTGAAACATAATTTAGCACTCTACAAGTTAATAGTTTTTACCTCAACTTGGAGTCAACCTGTGCTATTACCATCACTTCTAGTCCATCGGCATATGTACGTATGTCCACAATTTCCATTAGCACACTGTACAGTTCACATTTATGATCATATCACTTTGAAATTTGGTATGCTTGTTTGGGGTGACCTCTAGATGGGAGCTCTCGATTTTCTTCCATTTTCATAAAACATTTAGCCGTTGGCAACGGCCTCTGAACTTAGTGCAGTTATGCATCAATATATTCCTTTGGTACACTGCACAGGGCACATTTATGATCGGATCGCTTTGAAACTTGGTGTGCTTGTTTGGGTTGACCTCTGGATGGGATCTATCGATTTTTTTCCATTTCCGTCAAAAAAAACGTTGCTGTTTGCAATGATCTTTGAACTTTGTGCATTTGGTATCAGTGTATTCCTTTGGCACACCGCACAGATCACATTTATGAATGATTGCTTTGAAACTGGGTATGCTTGTTTGAGGTGACCTCTAGATGGGAACTATCGATTTTCTTCCATTTCTGTAAAAAAATGTTGCCGTTAGCAAAGGTCCTTTGAACTTAGTGAATTTGTGCATCAATATATTCCTTTGGCACGACCAACAGGGCACATTTGTGAATGGATTGCTTTAACTTGGTATGCTTGTTTGGGGTGACTTCAAGATGGGTGCTATAGATTTTCTTTCTTTTCCGTCAAAATATGTTGACGTTGGCAATGACAATTAGTCAGGCATCAATATATTCCTTTGGCACGTCCTACAGGGCACATTTATGACCGGATCACTTTGAAACTTGGTATGCTTGCTTGGAGTGACCTATAGATGGGAGCTATATATTGTCTAACATTTTCGTCTAAAATAGTTGCCATTGGCAACGATCTTTGATGAACTCTGTGCAGTTATGCATAAATATTTCACATTGGCACACCATGCTGGGCACAATTCTGGTCGAATCGCTTTGAAACTTGGTATGCTTGTTTGGGGTGACCTCAAGATGGGAGCTACATATTTTCTTCCATTTTCATCAAAAAATGTTGCTGTTAACACCCTTTGAACTTTGTTTAGTTTGGCATCAATATTTCCCTTTGGCACACACCACAGAGCACATTTATGGTCAGATCTCATTAGTGCCTAGTATGCTTGTTTAGGGTGACCTCTAGATGGGAGCTATGTATTTTCTATTTCCTCAAAAAATGTTGTTTGCACCGACCTTTCAACTTAGTTTAGTTATGCTTCAATATTTCTCTTTGGCACACACTACAGGGCACATTTATGATCGCATCACTTTGAAACTTGGTATGTTTGTTTGGGGTGACCTATAGATGGGAGCTATTGATTTTCTTCCACTTCCGTTAAAAAATGGTAGCAATGACCTTTGATGAACTTGTGCAGTTATGCATCAATATTTCCCTTTGGTGCACCCTGCGGAGCACACTTATGATCGGATCACTTTAAAACTTCCATTTCTGTCAAAAAACATTGCCGTTGGCAATGGCCTTTGAACTTAGTTTAGTTATGCATCAATATATTCCTTCGGCAATTTGGTATGCTTGTGTTTGGGAGCTTTCGATTTTCTTCCGTTTCTGTCAAAAAACACTGCCGTAAACAACCTTTGAACTTAGTGCAGTTGTGATTCAATATTTTCCTTTGGCACACCGCACAGGGTGTATTTATGAATTTCCATTCAAAAGAAACCCCAAAACATTGCCACCAGCAATGACCTTCAAACTTAGTACATTTGTGCATTAACATTTTCCTTTGGCACGCCTCAGAGGGCACATTTATTGTCGGGTTGTTTTGAAACTTGGTATGCTTATTAGGGTTACCAAGATAGGAGCTATCGATTTTTCTTTTCATTTCCATCAAAAAATGTAGCTGTTAGCAACAACAACCTTTGAATTGAGTGCGTTTGTGTATCAACATTCTTCTTTGACATGGTCTATTTATCAAAGGATTTGTCCTATATGTGGCTTGATGTCTGGATGCGAGCTATCGATTTTCTTCCATTTCTGTCAAAAAACGTTGCTGTTAGCAATGACCTTTGAACTTAGTGGATTTGGTATCAATATATTCCTTTGGCACACCGCACAGATCACATTTATGAACGGTTTGCTTTGAAGCTGGGTATGCTTGTTTGAGGTGACCTCTAGATGTGAGCTATTGATTTTCTTCCATTTCCATTAAAAAAATTTGCCGTCAGCAATGGCCTTTAAAATCAGTGCATTTGTGCATCAATATATTCCTTTGGCATGTCCTACAGGGCACATTTATGGATGGATTGCTTTGAAACTTTGGTTCTAGTTTGTAAACAAATGTCGAAGCAGTGACCTTTGAACTTGGTGCATTTGTGCGTCAACATATTCATTTGTCACGCTCTACGACACTTGGTATACATGTGCTGGGTGATCTCTAGATGGGAGCTATTGATTTTCTGTTATTTCCATCAAAAACCGTAAGCACCAACCTCCAAACTTGGTGCATTTGTGTATTAATATTTTCCTTTGGTACGCCGCAGAGGGCGCATTCATTATCAGGTTGTTTTGAAACTTGGTATGCTCATTCAGGGTGACCAAAATAGGAGCTATCGATTTTCTTTCCATTTCTGCCAAAAACTGTTGCTGTCAGCAATGACCTTTGAATTTAGTACATTTGTGAAGTTTATCAAGTTGAGCTATAGTGTCCTTGACACTTTCACTATGATAATACTCTAATGTTCTTCAATCTGTCAAAGGTCTATCGTCGGTCATCCATCACCTAGTACTAAATGTTTCATTTCTGGAATGCTATGCGTGGTATTGCAGGTGTGTGTGTGTGGGGGGGGGGGGGGGGGAGGGGTCATGTGCCATCCTCGACATTGCTCTAGTTATGAATAGCTCTGGTCAGTTTTTTCCATCATGTTGGGTAAAGGGTTAACTGGTAGATTTCTGGATTTACTTTGGTTGTTAGATTTGGTTCAGATGGGGTCGACTTGTAGCGATCTAGTGCCCATAGGAACTCCCCATCCTCATGGGACTCCCTGTGGGAGTCACAGGAAGTGAAGCAGTGCTTGTTTACTTTTGTAAACAAGTTCTGTTTTACAGGTAAAATAGGACCCAGTCACCAATGCCTGGGGTGGAAGTCCTGTAAAATGGACAACATGGGTATAATCAATTGGCTGGACTTGACTTTACTTCTGTGTTGCAGTCACAATTAGCCCTTGTGCAAAAACACCAATAAATAAATAAATCCCCATTGGAACCCAGGGAGATGAAGTAGTTCTTGTTCAATGATAAACAAGTTGTGTTTTACCTGTAAAATAGAATCCGGTGACCAATGCCTGGGGTCGAAGTCCTCTAAAATGGGTATAAACAATTAGCTGGACTTGACTCTGTACCCATGTTGTGGTCACGATTAGCCATGGTGAAGAAATATATGACCTTAAACATCAATAAATAAATAAAGAGGAACTCCTCAATAAATTGTGACAGGGTAAACCCATATGAACAACCATGTAATAAACTTGGAGGCATCCGCATTTTTAAGTGGAGCCCAAATATGGGCTTACAGAACTCCACCTGTTAAGCAAGCAACAAAGATGAAGTCAAATGATCACATTCGATGATTTGGGGCATATGGATACCCGCTCAAGAAGTTCTGACCACTTGTTTCAAATATGGGAAGTTGGGATTTGTGTTGTGCCATTTGTGAAAGCAGTAATCTTGAAGAGTGGAGATGAAATTAGGCTTGCCAAAGATAGTGTTTTCGAATATTTTGATCAAATGTATCTGAACACCATAATTTGACAGATGCTGTTTGAAAGAGACATTTCTTCAATGACATGAACTTTTATTGAGATCCGTGGCCTTGTGTTTTTAGCTCAACTTGACAATGTCAAGAATAAGCTGTTGGGATGGGTTACGATCCATTGCCCATCTGTACATACGTCCGTACGTACCTCTGCCCATCCACAATAACTTTAGCACACCCTGCAGGTTTCAGCTCAAACCCGATCAGTTCTAAATTTCATATGTGGCATTGGGGCAATGTCTAGATGGGAGCTATCGCATTTTCCCGAATTTCGTCGAAAAACATTCTCGTCGGCGGCCATCTTGGTTTTGGCACATAAATTGTCAACAATTCCATTGGCACACCCTACAAGTCACATCTCTTGCACGTTCAGTTTCAAACTTCATATGTAGCTTTGGTGTGATATTTAGATATGAGATCAAATTTTTCTGAATTTTGTTGAAAAACATGGTTGCCTGCCTCCATCTTTGATTTGGCACATAAATTGTCAACAATTCCATTGGCACACCCTACAGGCTGCATCTCCCACTCAATCAGTTCCTAATTTCATGTGTGGCTTTGGGGCAATGTCTAGATGGGAGCTATTTAATTTTTCTGAATATCGTTGAAAAACATGGCCACCAGTGGCCATCTTAGATTAGGCATATAAATTGTCAACAATTCCATTGGCACACCATGCAGGCCACATCTCTCACCCAATCTTTTTCAAATTCCATTTGTATCTTTGGTGTCATATCTAAATAAGAGCAATCAAATTTTTCTGAATTTTGTTGAAAAACATGGCCGCCAGCAGCCATCTTTGATTTGGCATATAAATTGTCAACAATTCCATTAGCACACCCTTCAGGCTACATACATATTTTGCCCAACTTTTTTCAAATTTCATATGTAGCTATGGTGTGAGGTCTACATGGGAGCTATCAAATTTGTCTAAATTACCTTCAAAAATATGGCCGCCATAGGCCATCTTGGATTTGGCACATACATTTTAACAACACCATTTGAACACCCTGCAGGTCGCATCCCTCACTTGATCTTTTTCAGATTTGACATGTAGCTTTGGTGTGGTGTCTTTTTCTGTAGAAACTTGATTAAATTACTTGACATTGCAGGAGCTTTCTATTCAGTTCAGTCCCTTCTTGGGCAAGTTGAGCTGCAGTGTCATTGACACTTTCATTTTTTATCCTATGACTACTCTGCTGACCCAGAGTTACTGTGGTGGTCATGTCCGTCAGAAAAGTATATTGTCTTGGCCGCATTACTCAGTGAACTTAATAAGCCTTGAATCTTGACTTCTGAGACCTTGAAGTACTTCAGGGGAAGTAACATAAAGTACGTTCGTGGACGATCTTCGCCATTTTTTCCAAAAGGGCAAAACATAACATCTCTGCTCCAGTATGATCGTGACCAGTTTTTTGTGTATCAAGGGAGATAATTTGAACATCATTTATTCTGTGCTTTTCAAACTGGCGAACTTTGTTCCTCAGCTCCTGCATTATCCCGTGAACAGAATATTTTGGAGCTTCTAATCTCCAGTGCTTTAAAAAGTATACATAAAGTGCTCTTGTGTGTGGTCTAGTAAGTGGAGCAGTGCTTGTTCCATGTGGTGAACAAGTTCGTTCTTACTGGTAAAATAGGAACTGGTCATCAGAGCCGGGGTGGGTGGGAGGGGGCTGAAGTGGGCAACATGGGTATAAACAATTGGCTGGACCTAACTTCATATCCATGTTGCGGTCACAGCTATTGTGCAGAAATGTGTGACCTAAAACACCAGTAAATGAGGAACCAGTCACCAACGCCTGCGGTGAAAGTGGGCAGTACAGTATAAAGGATTGGCAACACTTTGCTTCATACCTGTGTTACGGTCATGATAAATGTATAGATGTCGAAGGGGACGTTAACCCTTTACCTAACGTGAAAAACAGACGACACCTGTAAAAAAATCTTGAATAACTAATTTCTTTCATTTTTTGTCTCAAAAACATAGGTTATGACCCCTCATTGGAACGAGCTCAACGAGCTCGTTCCAATGAGGGGTCATAACCTATGTTTTTGAGACAAAAAAATGAAAATATAATGAAAATTAATTGGCGGTTTTTGAGAATAGCGCTGGCCGGTTTTTTGCCGTTACGTTGGGTAAAGGGTTAAACATGATCTTTACCAGTTTTTCAAACAGGTTAAATATTCAGTGTTTGCGTATCAAGGGAGGTAATTTGTCCATTATTTTGTTTTCAAATGTCTACTTGATTTTTAAAATGAAAAACGTTCTTCATTTTCTCCTTCAAAGCGTTATGTGCTTACTGCGAGTACATATTGGCTATTAACAGTGTCATTAACCTTTTGATACTTTTGTTTGTCTTATGAGGTACGAAATCAAACAACGCGTTGATACATTTGTACGTCTTTTGACGTACGAAATCAAACAGCGCGTTGATACTTCGTGGTCCTTTGTTTTGTTATTATTTTTCGACTTTTTAAAGTTTTAACCTCAGTTCCTATTTTCTCCCGAATAGTGCTCAATGATAACCGTTGAGGCAAATGTTATCGCAGCTCAAAATATTAATATAATCCTGCTGTCAAGACTTCTCAACTAGTTGAATGCTGGAAGCCACTATCGGGACTTTCAAAAAATGAGGATACCAGAGCAAAAGCCAACACTTTCCTTGCTTATATTTCATATTTAGTCAAACACAAATAATATTTTGTTTATATAAAATTGTTTTATTACAAATTATTGGAGAGTGCCTGTGGGCACTCCAATAATTTGTAATAAAACAAGTTTTGAATAACAAATTCAGACGACCAAACAATAATCGAGCCCTCAACCAGTTAATCACTAATGTGAAAAATTTCTTGTTTGTACTTTCCGACGTTTGACGTTTGAACGTCAGGATAATTAACCCTTTACCTAACCTGAAAAGCAGACGACACTTGCAAAAATAATTCTCGAATAACTAATTTTTTTCATTTTTTGACTCAAAAACATAGGTTATGACCCCTCGTTGGAACGAGCTCGACGAGCTCGTTCCAACGAGGGGTCATAACCTATGTTTTTGAGACAAAAAATGAAAAAAATAATGAAAATTAATTGGCGATTTTGAGAATAGCGCTGGCCGGTTTTGGCCGTTACGTTAGGTAAAGGGTTAAAGTCTCAAAGGATAAAGCAGCAATAAAATGAATTAGCTGGTCATTGGTAGTTTTGGAAACGAAATATGCCCAGGAACATATCTTAAAATTCTCGCCGGGTAACTTCTGTGGCCCGAGAGATTTCCTTGCATATTTCCCACTCGATATGACCTGACTGTTGAAAGTGTCGTTAAACTCCAATAAACAAATAAACCTAGAATATTTAAAATAAAATTATTTTGAAATCAAGCCTGCCTGGAGAAAATTTATCCTTTGAAACATGTCTCCAACAATTCTATCTACAGATTCGGTAATCTTTTTAATATTTGTGGTAACGGCTGGCAAAACTGTAATCCCGAAGCTCCCGAGGGTTTTTGGAATTATTATTAGATATTATTGACATTTTGTAACAATTTCAGGGATGAGCTTTTTCAGAGTTTTCTCTGATTTCAGAGATTTTTTTTCTCACCGAATCTGATTATTTTTCTTCTTTTGTGTTTTATTTCTGTGTGAAGTTTAAGATAATGGAGCTTGTCTTTGGGGAAATGCTTTCATGAGTCCAGTATTGAAAACTTTTAGTTTGGTGTCATTTAAGATTATCAACTGTATCAACGCTCTATTTTTCAAGTTCTAAAACTTGAAAGAACTATTTTCTGGACTGGGTTCATCCCTGCAATTTGCTCATCAACGACAGAATAGGTGTGTAATGTTCACAGAATTGTAGTAGTAGGTTTGTCAGACAACGACAACGCCCTCCTTGTAATTGTTGTCTAGTTGGCTATGTTTGGTTCTTTGAGTAGGATCACTTTCAGCATTCATGACCACGTCGCCGCTCACAGTAGTGTCAGAGAGGGCTGAACCAGTGGACACAGGGGACACGTGCCTCTCCACTGTTTTTCCAAAGACCTGCTGCGCGGTTACACAATGAGTTAAATGAGCGCAAACAAACGTGTCAAAAAACAGGCATTCCTGTAATCTGTTATTTGTAAATCCAAACATTTGGCCAAAGAATTCCATCTTGGGTAGCTTCGGTCCGTTTCTTCTATTTCAACCATCTCCCAACCCGAAGGCCAGCCTTCGGGTTGGAAGATGCTTGAAATTGAAGAAATGGACAGGACAGTGACCACATCGCGACATGGTCATCTAAACGAGAGACTATAGTATACGATTGTTACTTTTCCAGCTTTTCCGCGATCTCATTGGCAAGTTAGCCATGATTCACAAGAGCCGACGAGTCTATCGCCACATTCACTTCAAATGATAAAACACATGGAGTGTTGGAGCCACAACGCTGGTTTCAATATTTTATATCATTGCAAGGTGAAATCGTATGCCACCGAGTAACCACCCTGTTATGTCTTGTAATTAAGGCCCTCCCTCGTGCTTTGCAGTCTGTAATTGTGCTGATAGGCCTCAGGAAAAAATAAGATGTGACCGTGTCTGCCATGTCACCTCAGTTTTTTGTCATTATGGGCATGCAGTCCCTTTGGTAAAATATGTGTCCTTTTTCGCCTGATGCGTACTGGTGGAAAATACTTTACATTCCGAGAACTGTAATTGAAAAACCCTCGCGTATTGGTTTCTAACGTATTTTACGTGTGGCAGTGCCAGTGGGAAGGGGTATCTGGTATACCCCCCCCCCCCCCCCCCCCCGTCGGAACCCAGGAAAGTAAAGCAGTGCTCGTTTACTGTGGCAAACAGGCTCTGTTTTACTGGTAATGGTATAATAGGACACAGTAACGAATGCCTGTGATGGAAGGCCTCCAAAATCGGCAACATGGGTATAAATGATTGGCTGCATGGGATTGACTTTTTATCTATGTTGCGGTCACGATCAGACTCAGCAAAAATATGTGATCTTAAACACCAATAAATTATTAAATAAATAATCAGGTCTTCACCCCCTCCTCCCCCCCCCCCCCCCCCCCCCCAAATCGGTCATCATTGCGAAGTCCCTGGCTATAACATTGCCTCTGCGGCTTGGGTTGGTTAAGTGAACGGTGAACAGTACATCCATACGGTTGTTGCTGTTAGGTGAATGAAGACTATGGGTCAACTTCTTTCCTTACTCTTCTGCAGGTGACGCTCATAACAGTTCGAACAAACACTCATTTTAAAGGTAAATGTACAAGGCGGAGAGCCACTTCATCCCAGGTCTGCTTATTAAGCAGGCTATTGGGAATTTTGATGAGGTTTTGTCAAACATTTAACTTAATTTTATTGTTTTTACTGTTATTTTACTGTTTTTATTAACTGCTTCACTATTATTTAATGGACTTGTTTTGAATTTCATCTGAACAACACACTGTATGAGGTGTTGATGGGTTAACCCTTTGCCAAACGTGACTTTGAGACCACACTTGAAATAATTTTGATGAAATATTTTTTTTAAATGTAATCTTCTTCGTCGAAACAATAGCGTATGAAACTCGTTATTGGAACGAGGTCGATTATCTCATTCAAAAGTTTGGGAAACGAAATTTGAAAAAAGGAGAAAAAAATTGTGTTCACAATTTATTTATTATTTCGTTGGTTAAAAGGTTAAACTCCTCAGGTCATCAAATGAACGTCCATGAATGTCAATATTTGCTCAAAAAAAAAGGAGAGAAATAATATCCGAGATCTGTCCTAACATTTGGCAGAAGGCTGATAAAAATTCGGGAGACTGTTAGCCCACTTTCACCAAAGACAGAAAGACTCGAATCTGCTGCGAAAAATTTATAAGTAAGTATCACTTTTTATTTTTTTAAAAATCATTTTGATAATGAGGTGAGAATTAAGAAAATGATTGCCATCTTCGTTAGCATAATTTTAGATATTGTTATATTTCTCCTCCGATGTCAGTCCGTTTAGTTGTGTACTCCCATGGTACTATGATATAGGCAGTGGAACCAGGGCCGCACAGGGGGGCACGTGCCCCTCCACTTTTTTACACAGACTTGTTGCGTGGATACACACGTGCCAATATACAGGCATTCCTGTAATATATTATTTGCAAATCCAAACAACATTTGGCCAACGAATCCCACCTTCGGTCGTTTCCGTCCATTTCTTTTACTTCAACCCTCGTCCATCGGCTCCATCCGGAAGGCAAGCCTTCGGATTGGAAGATGACTGAAGTAGACGACATTGACATGACAGTGACCACATCGCGACGTGTTCATCTATACGAGACACTATCGTGTGTCATGGTACATTTATCGATATACGAATATATTTTTTTTCCACTCGACCGAACTGTGGTAACCTTAAAAATTTGTGCCCCTCCACTTTTATCAAGCTTCTGCCTCCTTTGTACTATGATGATGGTAGGCCTATACGGGTACGTAGATTTTATATCTACCAAAGCCACAGAACCAAACCGGTCATCACCGTGAACACAGTTCGGAGAAGTCAATGGAGGTCTGATTGAATGATAAACGCAAATTGATTGTCTGAAAAATTAACTTTTTCGTTTAAAAAATGTTGATATAAAATGTTGTTTCTAGTCCAGGGACGTAGGAACCGGAGGCGACAGGGGTACGTCGCTCAACATTTTTCAGAAATTGTTGAGAGAGTGAGTCAGAGAGAGAGAGAGAGAGAGGGGGTGGGTGGGTGGGTGGGGGGGGGGGGTGGGGGGTTAGTATACCATTATCTTTTCCAAACCGCCACTGGAATGTTATCGGAATTAGCAGGAAAATATGACAAAAGATTCTCTTGTTGAATTTGTATCTACTATAAGGTATTTAAAGTCGAGAAAGTTACTTTTTTGGTTACGTTCCATGTTTCGGCCCGACGGGAAAATGAATCAAACAAGGAGCCAAATGCCCCAAAAGTGCATTTTCTTTGTACAGAGATGAGCGAGTTCCAAGCATAATTTTGTGTGTTGTATTCCAACCGTACCATGCACGGCGGCAAATGGGCCACTACTGATGTCAAGTTCAAAATGCATCCTTCGTGACAACAGTTGTCGTTTCGTTTTGAACCTACGGATCAGAACAGGCACGAAACCTTCTCCTCTGTTCTGATTCGGAGGCTCAAAGCGAAACGACAACTGTTCCAGAAGGACATTCGCCACCCACCTGATGAATAGACCATATCAACTCGGATAATTGGGGCAAAAATATAGTTCTGACTGCGACAAACATAATTCGGATGAAGAATAGTCCAGAAATATCCAAATTCTGGATTACTGCCTAGACCGACAAAACGTTTGGTGGGTCTATATTTAATGTGTAGAGTAGACAAACCAACTGTTGATCACAACCTGGCTGCACGTTGGAAATATTCGTTGGTTTAACATACTGAACTACCATTTAAGATTATGAAGTTAAAACCCAACACACAGTTGGCTGCAAAGTCAAGTTGCAGGGCCAAAACACAGGTACGAAAGAGTTTTTTTCTGGTGCGACCAAGGCGCCTGCTGGGAGCTTTCTCTCCTACACTTTAAAACGGCTGAAGGCTCAGTGCAGTATGTTGTAGGGTCGTATTTTAATTCTGCGATGCGGCGAAGTCGGACTAGACAGGCCACATCAAACCCAAATTAAATTACAGCCCCGTCGTTCATGTTTGAATTAATATAAACGATGTTATAGTTCCGTATTATTTCCACATTGCCTTTTCAATGTGGAATCTGTGAATCCCATTAATCCTCCCCCTATTCAAAACAACTCGGCTTTAGGTCTCCACATAGCTCGCGCCTCCTGTACAACACTTTCTATTTCCGGTGAAATGAAGGGTTTCTTTTCCTTGCAGGAACGCTGCCATGAAAGAAAGCGCAATGGTTGAACTTGTGCGAGATTTAGTCGTGGAGACAATTGCCAGGGTTTTTGTTGAGGAATCAGTCAATAGAGCGGCGATAAGTTTTATTGAGAGTTCCCATGTCACCTCAAATGACAAGAGGCACATTGTTTCAATTGATGAGGACACAGGAGAAGGCTGTGAAGCATCAAAGACTATGTTCTTAGAACAAGGTAAAAGACACAAAGGAACAGAAAATGACTGCAAATCCACCCCATGTGTTACTGAACTCATTCAAGATGAAATATGTGCCCATGATTCAACCGATGCCGAAACAAGAATTGACCCTAGTATTAGTCTCTCGAACCAATCGAAAAGTATTCAAAATCTAGAAGCATGTACGGGCGATGAAGAAGTCACTGAAATTTCTCTGACAAAGAGTGAAAATGAAACCGTAGCTATCGGAGCTACCAATGATTGTATCCTTCAAATGGCAGATATTACAATACACGACTGTAGAAATTCCGAAACCGAATGCGTCTCAACTGAAACTCGGGGTGAGACACCGAACATTCCGTATCTGACGGCTACAGATGATGTTTTTGTTTCTAGAGATGTTCCTAGTCAAGAGTTGAACTGCAACAAATTAGTTTGTCTGACACCAGCAGGTTCAGAAAGCACTGCCGAAATCTGTGGTAAACCAGATCACAAACTTGTGAACAAAGATCGCAACACACTAAGAAATGTCCCTCGGTGTGATTCCATCGTTGTTTGTGGAGAGGACGAATCTGCAGGGCAATCTTTATCTCCTGACACAGACGATCAATCTAACCAGCAAATCTTGCCTTGTGAAGAAAATTCGAAAGACAAAGGTATTGATATTTAATTGCATGTTTAGATATTTGGAATGACAGCCATTTGCCTCCCCCCCCCCCCCACCACCACCACCACCGATCCCAAGTAACTATCACTATACTGTGGAAGATCTGACCAAACTCCCAGCAGATGACATTCCAACTGACAAACAAAGAAATATTAAGATTTGATAACTGCTTGGCGTTTGAGGTCCATTTGGTTTGAGAAACACACAAAGTTACAAACAGAAAAATCTTCGAACACCTTTATTTCCTAAACTTTATCGAAAAAAATGTTATTTGGTAAGAAGCTTCCTTGGGACGAGTAAATTCGAATGGGCGAAAAATGTTATTGATTGTGACGTATACGCGTACGTACGTACCGTAATGGAGGAGCCCATTTTAAAACGGCTGGTGATGGGAAAACGATGAATAACCGTTTCTTTTAACTGATAGAGTACTAAATTATGTTTCAAAGGTGATTTGTAACACTAATATTTTTTATCAAAGATGCAATGCTGCCCGCAAGGGGAGTCTTAGTTTAGCAAGAGTTTGTACTTCGATAATTGTTCTGTTCCTATTTATTGGGGAGTGTCTGTTGGGACTCTCCAATAAATTGTAACAAAATAATTTTATACTAAAATTGCTTTACTACTGCACAAATAACCAGCTAATGCACACAGAGTAAAACCACTAAAGTGGCTTTCGGCACTTTTCAGCAGAGCCCCGATAGTGGCTTCTAGCACTCTACTAGTTAAATCACTGACTTCAGTCGTCTTTGGAACCACAGGGCCAAATCTAAACAAACTTGGCACATTTCACTTTGGGGAATTAGACCTATACTCTTTCTTTTTTTTTTTTTTTTTTTTTTTTTTTTTTTTTTTTTTTTTTACAAAAATGCTCCTTTTCTTGGGGTGGGTGGGTGGGGGGGGGGTAATTTTGAAAAGGCCTAAAGTTCTTTTAAAAACTTTTCATGAAATCCTAGTAAGAATGCTTTGATATTTGGTCCTCTGGTGGTGACGATTCAAGTTTCAGGGTCAATATTTGGGCTCATCCTGGGAAAATCCCATTTATAGGCCCCAACCTAAATTTCTATTTTCAGAACAGATGAGTCGATAACGCCGTCGATTTTAAACCCAATGTGATATGCAATTTTATTGCGTCATATGCACTTGATTGTCATGAAATTACAAATAAAAAAATCCCCGCGGGACCCACTGGAGTTTAAAAATAGAACACTTTTCAAAAGTGACCGAATATCAGGTTGCAAAACATATTTCTAAATTAATGGAAAACTTAAGTGCTCTCTGGGCCGTTTCCAATAGTGAGTAACACAACAGCAAAGAATAATAAAGACCCTTGTTAAGAATAAACAAGGCCGTATTATTCATAAGGCTGACTAGGCCGCAGTGACGGGACCCGCCAGTTTTTTTTTCTTCTGAGGCACTGTTACCAGCGCTTTAGAGCTTCAGTGGTTAAAGGCGCTTTGCACTCTGCGCCGTTGCGATACATGTACATATGTATTTATCCATATATATATTCTCATAAGTATACTACACATATACTCATGCAGGCATACCAAACTATTAGAAAATTGACCGGTATCACAAAGATGGTAGAAGAAAACGCCATTTATCGTCCTTTGAGTGGAACAAGGCACTATCTGCAATGCTAAAGCATTGCAGATGGCGCTTTGATGCACTTAACGGACGATATATTGTGCAATCTTGCCGTAACGCTACTAACGCAATCTCCACCATCGCTTCAAATGTCATTTCTGTTTATTTTCCGACAGAATTTGTGCTATCTAGTTAAATTGGATACGTTCACTCTTATTCATCTGAAAAATTAGAGGGTGAGGAGTTGTTATCCTCTGAAAGTCGACACACACTATAAAATCAGTTGGGTTGAAAATCATATTCACATTCACTCAACCCAGTTTATTTGTGCTGACTTTTAACCCAACTGATTTTAGAGTGCAATAAAGAATTGTACGAAGTCCAAATCTCTACTGGATTCGATTTTTTCGAATAATCGAGATAGTTTCGAATGGAATCGAATCAATGTCACTATTCGAAATCGAATCGAATCTCGAACCTTCGCCGGACCCCAGTGCCCACACATTCTGATACTTGCCACTCCTATTACAATGGCAAGTATTGCCCTAAGAACTCTTAACAAACTTTATTCTACACTTCCAATGACGCTCAGTACCATATTTTTTTTTTAATTCGAGAGCATCCCCCACCCCCTCCCAATGGGCAGGGCTTGTTGGTTTGAACAAAATCCAAATGCGATATCAGAACAAGCAAGCATCTCATGTTTAACTGAAATCGGTCCAGTGCTTTTTGTGGAGAAGTTTCGAACACCATGACAGACGACGTACGGCAGACGACGGACGGAGAGTGATCACCATAGCTCACTCTGGCTTTCAGTCAGGCGAGCTAAAAACGAGGCCTCGGGAAGGGGGGGGGGGGGGTCTGGGTGGTGGTGGTTAAGAACAAGTCTGAATGATGAGATTCCAACCTCGAGAGATGCCCAATAATAATTCCAAATTAACCAGAAGTCAGGAGATCTTCATTGACTAATAATGAAATGAAACGAGAAACAGAAATACGCCCAGCTCATTTCCAACCAGGTCATGGTGGTATACTATACAATAAAATTTTGAAATGAAACTAGAGGATAATGATGACTTTTTTAAAGATATTAAAGGCAGTATGCACCAACTCGTGATTATTTATTTAATATTTATTTATTGGTGTTTAAGGTCACATATTTCTGCACAATGGCTAATCATGACCGCGACAGTTTTACGGGTGGAGGAAGCCGGAGTACCCGGGGAGAACCACCGAGCAACTGTCAGCTCCCCAACATACGAACTCCACACAAGCAGGATTAGCTGTGGTTGAAGACAGGTGCACCATCGACGTGCAGTACACCTTAGTACACAACGTCACCGTGCCCCCACGTAGGCAATGGGGGTAAAGTGTCTTGCCCAAGGACACAACGCGGTTGCCGCAGGTGGGATTCGAACCGAGGACCTCTCGGCTTACACCTCAACCTACTGAGCCACCGCGCCCCCACCAACTCGTGATAGCTTTACAGATTAACCGGTTCACTACACAAAATAATGCGTGAGGCCGACATTTTATTCTCAGTACCGTATTAACCCATGGCCGGGCCCCTGGGTTTTTAGGTACTTCGACCTCGGGGCCCTCTCCGGCACTTCAATTTTTCACCCCACTACAGCTGACAGCCTGACCCTGGTACGGTAGGCACTATGGGGCAGTACATAGCCCTATATCCATTTTGCGGGTCTCCTGAAGAATTCTACTCACAACTTGACATATTATTTAAATAAGCATTAAAATAATGTACTGCATGGTTGGGCCTTAAATAAGTGAAAAAGAAAAAGATGCCTGTATTTTTTTCCTGCCACCCCTGGCCACCCCACCCCACCCCACATCGCATTAGACGCAAGATTCTGTAATGTTAACTTACTTTAATCATTGGGGCGCGGTGGCGTCGCGGTAACCGGTTCTTGTCAGATAACCGAAGTTAAGCAACGTCGAACGCGGTTAGTAGTTGGATGGGTGACCATTTCAGCGACTGATTCGCGCTCCCGCGTTGTGTCCTTGGGCAAGGCACTTAACCCTGATTGCCTACACGGGGGCACGATGACGCTGTGTACTAAGGGGTACTACACTTCGATGGTGCGCATGTCTTCAACCAGTCTAACCCTGCCTGTGCCGCGGTGCAGAGTTCAGAGTTACGATGTTGGAGAGCTTACAGCTGCTCGTCGTTGCTGGGTGGTTCTCTCGGGGTACTCCGGATTTCTCCACCCGTAAAGCTGTCACTGTCACGATAAGCCATTTTGCATAAGTATGTGACCTTAAACACCAATAAATAAATAAATAAATAACTTAAATCATTTGTGACGTCAGTTATTTGTTTATTGGCCGATGGACATGACTTTTAATTAATTTTATCAGAGTAACAAAGCACGTCCAAAACTCTCAAAAGAATAACTTGTGGAAAACAATTATCTCTGCTGTGTGACATTTGATGGAAGCAAACCTCTGACTCTTCTCTTCCTATGTGCTTCCCAGCGGAATTCCCCTGGGCATGTAAATGCTCTTGATATGAACTAGGTTTAACTTAGACTACAGCCTGGAAAGTCACGAAGATGACAGATTTTTGTTTGGTGTGTGAACCTGGTTTTTCCCGACTGTGATGATGACTCTAGTTTCGAATGATAAAATATTCCTGCTACATCATCAAGGCATGCCTTCTCGAAGGCATGCTATGATGATGTAGTTGGAATATTAGACCGTCGGAATTCTTGCTCCAAAAGACTAGACAAATTGGAAACTAATTTGTGGATAAGTAAAATACACAAGTAGTATAGTCGTGAAGCAGCTTCTTATTTAATGAACACCTACCGTACTCCAAACGGTCTTCCTGGGCCCTCAACTTATCAAGTTGGGTACCAAAGCCGCCCATTTGTATCGCTGACTGTGTGTGTAAAGTGAGTCCAAGTATCAAATCGTCTCTCATAAGAACGTACATGGGTACAAGCAGAGGCGGACTGGCCGTGTGGTCCAACGGGAAAATCCCCCCCCCCCCCCCCCCATTGCCCCCTAGGACCCGCAAAATTGATGCAGCCCCCACACCTGTTGGTACGTGAAACATCATGAAAATGGCCAAAAGGCGAAATGGTTCGGATTGCATGGACTGCCGGCATATCGAAATATTCTCTATATTGGCAGTCCACACAGAGGACATTTTGATATACCAGAAGTCTAGTCAGCCATTGATCGATCAGATGAAAGGAAACAGCTTTCCTTCAGTTTTAAAAATCTAAATTTTCTCCGATTGGGTCGGGCCATGGTTTTACCAATGGGTCCGCCAGTAGAACCATTTTTCTCGAATGATTGACGAAGATGATACAGAAATGCCTTCGAAATGTCCTCTATATGGACTACCATTGATCGCCCAGATGCAAGGAAGCCGCGTTAGTTCAATTCTCAAAATCAAAATTTTCTTCGGAACTAAAACCACCACCCCCCCCCCCCCCCCCCCCCCCGGTGAATTCCACGATAACTTGTCTTGGCCCAGTCCGCCCTCGGTACAAGCAAGTGCAATTCGGTATCAAAGATTCAATCCAGATGAAAATGACTCGACTGGGAAAATTGAGGCGAGGTGGGGGGGGGGGGGGGGGGGGCGAGTCACACACATCCTAAACCCCTCCCTCGCCACGTCTATGACTACAACTGCTCTAGTTTTATTCAATACTTATTGTTAATATTTCAGAAGTAAGGCGGATCAGTACACTGAGAAGATTATCCTATGTCTTCAACAGATTAGGAAAAACCAAGAGACCCAGTAGAAAAGGAAAGAAGCATTCCATTGTCAGAAGAGGGTTTTCAGCAGTTAGAAAATTCTTCGTTAGATGAATTTTACGTCAGATGTTTTTGTCTACCATGAACATTTTGGGTTGACACAGAATAGTCTATCATTTTCATCCAACTGATCGGAATTTTGGGAGACTTTCATGAAATGTGTTGGGACCAAATCTTAAAAGTAATTAGAAAATTGTGATTTTGTAGAACCAAACTTACTTCTGAAGATAAAAATGTGCTGGAACTCGTACACACGTAGATAAAAACTTTATATATACCATGAATCCTGTAAATTTAATGAGCCAATATATATAGCTGGAAATATCTTAATAATGAGAACTGAGTTTTTCTGACCACTCACTTCAGTGGCAGTGAAAATGGGCTAATGGTTACAATTGACATCCCAAAATATTGGGGAAAAGTGTTGTCCTATTATCACTAAAGCAGCCCCTTGCCACAGGTACTCGACACAAGCTTTGAAATCGAAAGAAAAATGATATTTGATAGCACTTTTGAATCGATGCTGACGTGCCCCCATAATGGTATATAATGGTATATAAATATTAACAAGGTAACCAACTCGCTTTTTGAAAACGATAGCACTCATCTTCGTTATATCCCCCTCAAATTTGATATAGGCACTCTCCCATAAATTGTAAGAAGCCAAACATATTGGAGACGCAACTAAATAAATATGCATCAATAAAAAAAAATGTAAAAAGTTTCGGGTCTCCCTGAGTTTGTACTACTATTAGAAGACACAGAAAGTCAATAAAAATGTCCAATGATGGGGTTCAAATTCAATGAGGGATTGCTTGAGAATCAAAACACTTTTTAGCCCAATCATCCTTCCATTATGGCATCCAAGGCACAGCATCATGTGGCATGCCTAATAATAATGCACCACAGATAACTAATTCTATACCTCTGCACCCGCAGCAAGCGAATGCTTCGCTTGTGAACAGTGCTATGTTTCGTCTTGCACCTGAAACACCCATTAAGAGTATTCCCTGTTACATGAATATCGACCAAGAAAAAAAAAATTGCAAAACAGTCTTACAGTCAAAGCTGTAATCGGCCACTCAATCGACCGTCTTTCGGCTGCTCGCCGGTATTTTTTTTTTTAAATGCACGGACCGTGAAATACAAAATATTTTCCTGCATTCGCTTGGCTTTCAATACAATACTTTATTATCATACAAATAAAGCGTGCGACACGCAAGACCGGAGTTTCAACGCCTAATTTTGTTGATATACATTAACCCAATGAGAGGCATCAGTGGCGTAGCTACGGTGGGCCGGGAAAGGGGGAGGGCTTGCCTACCCCTAAAACTCCCGCTGGTCATCCCAAAACATTGCCCAATACAAGTTTCACAAGACATAGAGCCCCAAAATGGTCTTCAATATATAGGATCTGTATACGCTACAAATGCTTCAGATTCGCTCTTTTTGCAAAATCTTCTGGGAGGTGTGGGCTAGTCCTATCTAGCAATGGGGGCAACGACTGAAGGGTCCTAGTTAAGACTAGGGGAGGCTCCTGAACTCCCACACAACGGCCTTTCAAATATCCCCCCCGCCCCCGAAAAAAAAACAACAGATGTATCCCCTCTTATAGAATCCTGGATACGCGCCTAAATGGTACAATTCACAATGGCTAATGTTCAGGAAGAGTTTGAATATCGCCAAATTAATGTCAATATTAGGCCGATTTTCATTTATCCTGACAAAGTGAAGTCCAACGACGAGCTGTCATCGGTGTAAGAAAAAAAAGATTTGTTTGCAGTTATCCTGTCCTGTACTTTACTGGTAGCGTAATACATTCTGTACTTATTTAACCCTTTACCCAACGTAACGGCCAAAACCGGCCAGCGCTATTCTCAAAAATCGCCAATTAATTTGCATTATTTTTTTCATTTTTTGTCTCAAAAACATAGGTTATGACCCCTCATTGGAACGAGCTCGTTGAGCTCGTTCCAATGAGGGGTTATAACCTATTTTTTTGAGACAAAAAATGAAACAGATTAGTTATTCAAGAATTTTTTTGGCAAGTGTCGTCTGCTTTTCATGTTAGGTAAAGGGTTAAGACATTGTTTTGAAATTGTATACAAAACCGGACACAAAACTTCTTAAGACCTATTTTTAAAACAAACCAGAACCGCGAGCGAAACTGAACCAAATGAAAAAAATACAGTACAGCTCTATCAGACGGTGGGTTAAATTCCCCGGAAGCTATATAAACCAGGAGCTCGACGCCATTCTCAGTTCGAACACAAACCATGGAAATTATAGTAGGATTTATGTTGTTCGGTGTTGCCTCTGCACACTTGTGTTTATTAAATCCACAGCAACGAGGATCAGTAACAATCGCCATTAATAAACCAGGTGAGTTATTTTATTATTTCTATCTTCTCCATTTTCTACGCACAGCTCAGTAAAAATTACATACCAATCTCTTTACAAAAGCACGGATATGGGCTAATAATTCCGTCATATGTGTTATCGTTAGACTCGACCGTTGCTGACTTTTGAAACTTCCTCAGAAAAAAACTGCTTCCCATTCACTCTAATTTTCAATGCGTATTTCTGACAATCGATGTCACATATGATGTGGACACAAAGGCGGTTCAAGGAGGGGAGTAGAGGGCGTCGTAAGAGATTGCAACTCCCTGTTCACTGGAAACTGCAAGTGACTTTGTGTGCCGGGTCCGATTGTAGCAGTAAAACAGAACTTCCTTACCACAGTAATCAAACATTGCGCCACTTCCCGGGGTTCCTGTGCGGAAACTTAGGTATGACACAGGTTGAAATGGTGCCGTGTTTTGATAAAATGTATTTTTTTCCGCAAAGCTTGAAAGATATCGACATCTTTCTTCCTCCCTACTGATGTCAGACTCACTCGTCCACTTTAAATGCCTTTCACATGCTCGCATCGGTTAAAGTTGGGAGTATGGCCTGGTCCATCTTTCTTTAAAGAGTTTGGAGAGCTGTGTGCAAATGAATTAAATCTATACTGTACACGGGGGTGGGGAATTATCACCAAAACACTAAGGAGTGAGAGTGGAGTGTCCAACCAGGAAATAACTCATATTCCAAGGAAAAGCACTAGAAACGTTTCAGCAAGTGGGCCTTCGGTCTTCTCATGCCTTTTCCCCAGAGACTGATTGTCAGGGTGGAACCTCCATTCTGCGGGTGTTTCAGTGAAAGTGGCGATCTCCCTTCATTGTATTACCAGAACACTGTGGACTGCTGATGAGTTAGAGTATTCACCCTCAGAGAGCAGAGTCCATGCCCAATTTTTACAAGCAAGGACATAAATTCGTGTGTTGGGAGGGGTGGGGGTTAGTAATGCTTTCCTGTGAGAAGACGGGGGAACGCCGTCCCCTACTTTTCTCTACTGGGGCACGTTGTTCCCCTTCTTCTTTGAGACCTGGAATTACGACTGGATCTTCACGATTATTCAACACAGCGAACTCTTGCTAGCGACACCTCCCATTTTAGCCATACAAATTCAATGGCGACTACCTTTGAAGAGTTGTTAGTACTAAATTTTTACCCGAGAGAGTTGGAGAGGCGGACATTCCGCCAACGACTCGTCCTGCGTTGACCATCGCTACGCGTTGAGCGCCCGTTCCGAACGGACGCTCAAAGCGCAGCGATGGCCTGCACGGACCGTCCCCCTATTTTTTAATTTCGGAAAGCATGTCAGACCACCATCAGAAAATATCCACGGAAATGGTATAGTAAAAGCTGTGATAGTTTGCCACGTCGTTTGCCACGACACTGCCGATTGTCATAGCCAATTTTGTGATTTTAGAGTTTGTCTGAAAAGCTCGTCGAAACGCATAAGTATGTGTACATTAGAGCCGTCTGGCAAATTCTCGCCATGGTCGGGTAAAACCCCTCCTCCACTCCACACCACCCCCACCCTCATATATGTGAAGATAGTTACGGTTCTGTCTTCAAGCTGCCTCTGCTCGAGAGCTGCAACGCCCCGAATCATATACAAAATAGCGTTAGCGTAAAAAATACCGTACATGTAACTCGTTGACGCAATGTACACAGTGGCGGCGCTACGGGGGGGGTGGGGGGGGGGGGGGGGGGGGCATGGGGGCATTTGAACCCCCCCCCCCCCCCCCCCAACGAAGGCTTTGCCCCCACAGTTGCCCCCCATCCATCTCGCATGCATTTCCATCCACCCTCCCACACACAAACACATTCAGTCACTCTCTCACACACACACACCCCCCTCCCTTTTTTTATTCCCAATAATTTCCCATACACACTTAGCCCAAAGCCTCAGGCTAGCTGATGAACACATCCAGGCAGTAGAGATTTAAAGACTCGGATGCAGATACTTATAAGTTATAATTAAGTTATGAGCCAACAAAGGCATGTCTATCCATATCCCTTGTCTAAAAAAATTCATGGATTTCGCATTATGACAGACGGGCATTATGAGTCTCTCTCTGTCTCTCTCTGTCTCTCTCTGTCTCTCTCTCTCTCTCTCTCTCTCTCTCTCTCTCTCTCTCTCACGCACCAGACCCACCAGACGCGGATCCAGGATTTTTTGAAAGGAGGACCGCTAATTACCATTACATTTAGTCGAAACTTGGACCCAAAGTCCGTAATATAATTTTTTGGTTTGGTACGTCCACAGGACGGTACCAAACCAAAAAAGTATATTACGGACTTTGGGTCCAAGTTTGGACTACCTCATAATTTACGTATTTGCCCCCCTTCATGGGAGTCTGCCCCCCCCCCCCCCCCCTAGTTGCCCCCCACAAAAAAATTTCTGGCGCCGCCACTGAATGTACACAGGCGATTGGTACGTTGATGGCATAGTCACATTGCCCAAGGGTACATTTTGCGCTGGAGTTGTAAGCTTGAGAGTATGTCACTCGTGACTTGTAGTTACTTTATATAGTCTCTATAATTCTCTCGTGCAGCTTGTATTTATTCTCCACCCGGCCAGCATGCTACTAATTGGGCTAAAAAAATTGAAAACTTGCGTAAGCTGTGAAGAGATCTCAGAAAAACCCTTTTTATTTCGTTTGCTCCACCCTTTCCCCAACACGCACAAATGTGTGTATTTATTGGTATTTTAGGTCAGTTTCAGCATCTATGCCTATATCATGAACGATTCATAGGTATATGGAGTCAAGTTTAGCTGGTCGTTGATATGTATGCTGCTCATTTAGAGGTCTTCCACCCCAGGTTTTGGTTCGGGCCCTATTTTACCAATAAGCAGAACTCGTTTAACACTAAAACTCTTCCACTTCTCGAGGTTACCACAGGCTTATCCCAACTGTAGTTTTCTGTAAGAACGCCGATGATAGCGGAAGTGGTGAGTTAGGGCTATCACTAACGAAATTAACTATATTTATATTGTGTGGCCAGAAAGGAAACCGGCCACATCTTTGAGTGGCAAACTTGGTGCAGGAATGTTACTTGGAAAGATATAAATACCCTGTATTGTGAAGGTCGGAGTTTTAAGGTCATACGGTTACAAAATTTAATGAATGTCTGTTTACGTTCTACGGTTCTTGAAAAGGGAATCACAAATGGGTCAAATATTATTTATTTATTGTTGTTTTT